>JAPMOB010084430.1:0-11513 GCA_029875015.1 Lepomis gibbosus | reverse complement strand
CTGGATCTGTTTTTTCGCTCTTCTTTATTCTTTTTTAAAGTATTATAGAAGTATCGGATCGGGACTCTGTATCGGTAGATACCCAAAATCAAATGACTCGGACTCGAGGGCAAAAAAAAAACTGATTGGGACATCTCTAGTTTGAGCCCACGACTTTCTTGTTGTGAGGCGACAGCCGGTGATAGCTCATGTATGTAAGTGGCATCACATTTAATTGTCATTGGTTGAATATTGAAAAAGTGAACACAACACTTCATTTCTTGAACATTTGAATGATCACCATCTTTCCATGACCTTAACCAAAGTGCTTTTGTTGCCTAAATGTAACCACAGACAGGCCTCAGGATGTAAGGTCTGTCTGTGGTTACATTTAGACAACAACCAGCCATTCACTCCAACCAAGTCCCTAAGTTTATGTGTGGTACAAAAACCCAGCACTGACAGCAAAAAAAAACACTGCCAGCAAGCATAAACCAGGCAACCAGCGCACTAACCATAACTGACAAAACAGAATATAAATATATTTTCTAGGAGACTCATTATGAATGGATCTACATGCTTTGGAAAGAAACCATTTTATCATGTACTGCAGGATATGACATGAAGCCCATAATGCACCAGGCTGAGATGTGACTGGGTAGGCCATTTATATCAGAAGCATTATTTTGTTATATTTGTTGAAATTCTCCTTCAAAATTCCATTAGCAATCGGTAAACCAAATGCTGTGACACACACACAAAAACAAATCCAGTATCTGTGGCTGTGGCAAGACTGTAATAAGCACAGCCAATAATTTTTTTCTGTCCGAATGAAATGATTGGCTGCCCTATCTACACGCTTGCCTACCTGCACACACTCTGCTGCCCATGTTTTTTGGGGGGAGTGGCTTTGGAGGGAGGAGCGGGATTTCTTTAATTGGATACTTTAAAAATCTAGCTGTCTCTTGCCAGTTCTGCCTAGCCCAGCTTTAAATAAGCCTTAATTCAGTGTTCCCCTACATTGTGAGTAGCCTATGTTGGTTTAAGTCACAAGCTGGATTTAACTACATTTAGTGGAACTAGTCAACTTGAGAATCTCCATTTTGTGAGACTTTTTGTTTTAACTCCAGTACATTTTCTTTTGTTTTTCATTTCTAGGGTCTTTTCTTTTTACTTTATTGAATCCTGTCCCTTATTTATGTCTTGCTTTACCTCTTCTCCTTCCTCTCATCCTTTCTGTTCTATTGATTCCTTCCTAGCGGTGGCTGTTTGTCTTTCAGGGTTTTTTTTTAGCATTTAATACATTTACATTACCTAAATTACATTTATTAGCTCATGTTGGCCACATGTTCTCTAATGCAGATTTAACTAAACTTGTAATTAGGATTACAATGTGGAATGTCTGCTATTAGAAAAGTATTTGATGGTGACATAAACAAGTGCAAGTAGAGACTAGAGGACAGAGGTTGCTTGTATCATATGCAGAACAGGTGTGAGACAGAAAAGAAGCAGATGCTGGGCATTGTGAAGAGCTGTGCAGCCGAAGTTTCCTTATTCTCAGTCCTGCTCTGATTCCCAACATGACCCACTCAGCAGTGAGACAGCGTCGTCTCCTGCATGGCTGCACCATGATGTTTAACACCAGCACAAACTGACCAAGAGATCTCTTTAGAGCTGACAAGGATCTGAACAGACTGCACGAGTCAAAGACCAAATGAAACAGGTTTCACTTTTCACGACCTTCTACAGGAAACTGGATTGCAATGCACTAATCTCAATGTAATAAAAAACAAATTTTGTTTGATTTTAGGCCAGTTCAAACATCTAGCTAGAGAAACCACATAGAAATGTTTGCAATTTTACTCTGGCTCAGTACAGAACAGTTCTGCTTCACCACGCCATGGCCTGTCCATTTCCAGCTCTGACCAGCAATATTGTTGTATTGAATGTGGGCTAAACATTGACATCCCATCACCATGTCTGGTCCAGCAGGTGCCTTGAGAGAAACCATACTTTTTTAATATGGCTTTGACTTACGATAGCAGGAAAACCACAGGTGTAACAATAACATTACAGTGAGCCGTGCCAGGATACACAATACCAGCGTCCTAAAACGTGAAGCTAAATTGAATGTAGCCGTTATTAGTTTTATAAAATGACACCTGTGCTTTTCCTGCTATGACATAAATGAGCAAAGAGATTAAATTAACCTGATGAGAGACACTGTTAATACTTTGAGGGGGAAAAACTCCATAAAGCACTGTGATGTCCCACAACACAATTAAACACCATCGCAAATGTTAATGCATGACACCAAACATGCTGAGGATGTCCTTTGTAACCTACATTTCTGTTTCAGGAAAAAACAAACATTTCATGTATAATGCTCAAAAAGAAGAACCCGATTTGGATAATTTGGATCATCTGGCTGCTCATGTTTTTTGCAATGCCGGACCTCTTTGTAACGATGTCATCACATTCCCAGATTCCAGCAATTAACTTGATGATTCAGTATTAAAATACTGACATGAAGTCCGAGTTGTATAAAACCAAATTTTAACATCTCACTTCTCAATTTTAATGAGAATTTGAGGAAAAAGGTTGAATAAACCTCTTAATCTTTTCAGGTGGGTCCATCTTTACAAAACGTGTGGATAAACATCTTCGAAACAGACTTCAATTTTAAACTCTAGTGAAGATTACAAAGCTTCCAATAATACAAAATATGCTGCTGAATCTTGGAGAAATGTGTGAAAAATTACACAGAACATCTTGATTAAATAGTTCAGCCATTAAAAATTGTGTCTTGAGTTTCCCACTCAGTGTGTATCATATACCATCAGTGAGCTGCAGATACAGTATATGCAGTTAATGTTTCATATAATTAAAAAAAAATTGAAAGACCTGTAAAGGAAATAGGTCAATAGCATTACTCCTTATAATGTTCAGCCTTTTGCATCAGCATTAGATCTCCTTGATGTGACTAAATGAACCTCAGCTCATGCGTGATACTGGGTGTGTTACAAGGTTGCCGTGCTGAGACTGGGCCCGACGCCTAATGTCCTTTCCTCCCTCACTTTCTCTCTCCTCTGCTGCTCAGGCAGCCAACACAACAAGGCTAATTGGGCCATTTAAATGTCAGCATCACAGAGATCTGAGAGACAGAAAAGCTCTTCCCTTAGACATGTGTATGCTGCAAATGTTTTGTCCAGTGTTTTAGCAGCAACGATATTAATGACATATTGTGTATATGTTTGTCTCCCACAAGTCAAGCTAGTCTAAACAGGATTCTGATGTTTGCCTGACGTGCCGAATCAGATGTGAACTGTAAATTTAAACAAAAAAGAATTGCAAACACAGTGTTGACTTTTTGGATAGCTGCTCAGATATATAAACAGCTCTCACAGATGCTCAGCAGGGAGATCTCCCACAGAGTGTCAATGCAAGCATTGATCTCATTGCTGTTTGTTTTTATTTTTTGCAAAACCATATACCACCTGTTTGGCCTCGAATCAGGATTCAGGATGGGTGTGCCACTCATTCATCGCTCTTAATAAATGAAGCTGCAGCTGAGCATTGAGAAATGTAAACAAATAGCTCAACATGAGCATTGTTTTTAATCAATCAATCAATCAATCTGCAGCAATCAAACCAAAGCGATATTAGTTACTAAAAACATGCAGCAATAGGTAGAAACACTCTCTACTCACACTTTGTTTAGCCAGACATGAATATTCATCAACGTTAAGCAGTGATAGGCGCTAAGAGGAAGCCCACTTCTGTCAAACACACAAAGCAGATAACGGAAGATGTCTTTTTTAACCCCCCCCAACCCATCAGAACACAAGCAACAGAGAAGATAAAGCAGCAATTGTGATTCAGTGACAGTAGGATGCATTACAAGGTCACTCACAGCTTTTACCAAAGGCCTGGATTCCATAGATCTTCAGGAATACAAGAGCCAAAATACTACATCCTAAAATAAGTATAACAAAGCCTAATGTCAATGTTGTTGTTGGGTAATTGAATTCCTGCAAAAGCCACTGCTGTTATACTGCATGCCTGTACAAATGACATATAAACATAGAAGGAAACTGGTATCTACACCAAAGCACAGTATAACATTGACTCTAACACTGAGTGTCCAGTTCGTTATTATTCAGTAACTGCCTCAACAGATTTCGAAAAGGTTGCGCCTCCCCATGTATATGAGCAAATATAGGCTACATATTTATAAATAAAGATCATGCTGTGGGTTTCTTCCCTCTTAATAATCTCTTAGAGTAGCTTATATTTAAGAAATCTAATATTCGATGCTGAGGATCCGCTGAAGGTAAGGAACCTCCTCACTGAGCCCAGCATGCCGCAAGATCCCGGCGTGCTTATCTCCATTCTCGTCCCAAACATCCTTCAAGACATCAACGGTTGTGCAAAAACGAGATGTTTAATTCGAGACAATGCAATTCTAATTCATCCATTTTTGATAAATCTTACCATTATATGGATATTCTCCAAATTCAATTTCTGCGCTGTGGATCCTCCGGGCTGATGAAAGGCTGCGCACTGCGCAGGGGACAGATCACCCCTCACGGGGCTGCGATGGTACAAGACTCCCCGGTGGCTCCAGGCAACACAACTTCCTGCTGAAATGCAGATTGGAATAATTGTTTTTGCGGACTTCTTACCGAAGCAAAAGGCGAAAAGCTTGTTTTTGCAGGAACATTTAGAGATGAATCCCGATTTCCCGATAAACGTTGAATTATCACTGTAGATATTTCGAGCAATTCTGCTGCCCTGCGGATGGCTGCTCGCTTCGCCGTCCACAGAAGAATGCACTGTGCATTTCAACTAACTCTCTCTCTGTCTCTCGCTCACACGAACATACAATCACTCACACATGCGCGTGAGGAAGCACAAATCCAAATTTGCCTGATAGACGTAAGACATTAATGTTGTTATGTTGAATAAAGAATCCAGTAACGCCGGATTCAACAAGGTAAATGATATTGATGTTATGTGGTGGAACATGCAGGGTGTGTGTGTGTGTGTGTGTGTGTGTGTGTCTGCGAGTGAGTGTGTGTGTGTGTTACTGAGGTCATTGTAATGGGTCACCACCAGATTTAACAAAGATCAGGACCACGGACAGCGAACATCATTTTATTCACTCCCATGGGAAAAAATATGAAAATGTGACAATCACATGAGCTTCTAGGTAAAATCTAAAATTAATATATACTACCATGGGTCTTTACAGGCAAATCTGAAAGAAGCCTTAAAATAATTTGGGATATTCAACTTTATTTTTGTTGAGTTTTGACTTAAAGGCAATTCCTCCATCTGCAAAGCAGGAGGAGTCACTGATTAAAGTGACTGTTGTGAAAACAATGTGAATTATATACTACCACCTATTTGAGATTTTGGACCAGGTAGTTAAAGACAGTGGGCTGAGACTGACGAAGTTTTGTGTAAAACTGACTAAATTCCTATGAGGAGAGACAAGTTTGCACTGTGTGCCAGATTGGTACGATTCCTCATGTTGGAACAATAACACTGCAAAAGACAGTGTTGGATGGGGATCAGGGAGGCAGTGGGATGCAGCGAGAAAGAGGCTATGACGATGTTTGAGTTTGGCCATTTCTGAACAGGCAGAATAATTTTGCCTTTAGACATGGCCGTGCAACATGTGGTACAACCTAGTGCATTGAAAGGGGTAATATGTAGTTTTCAGGGGCCACTAGTGGTGCGATTTTTAGATTGCAACCAGGGGTGTGCTCATACGCGTGCTTGAACTCATGAGCAATCAAATGAAACTCAGAGAGAGCAAAACACCTGGAGACAGCTGCACACAACATGCTGAAACTCAGGTAAACTACAACCTCACAGTCATATTTTTTTCAGTTTGAGTTTGAAATAATCCATGTTCTAACATTACATTGACTGCATTTAGCCAACATGATATGGCTGTGTTAGCTCACCTGCTGCATGCTTTCCAATAACTATCGTTATTTTTTTATCTTTCACTAGAGCCTCACAAATGTCAACATAGCTAAATGTACTGGATAATAAAAAAATGGTTAGTGAGCTAGACTGATTATAAATCATATTGTTGCCACACTTTATAAGAGACCGCATTAAGTCACATTACTGTAGTGAACAGGTCTTCTACTGTGGTGATGTCCTGCGTCATTATGTTGCATTATTTTATATTATGTGGGTCACGTAAGTTGCAGTGACTGACACGGGTGGATAAGCTGTGGAACCAAGTATCTGTAAAACAACAATAAATATAAACTGAACATTACCAAGCCTACAGCGGCAGATCTGTGATAAAGATAGCTGGCTGCTGCTGCCTTGCATCATTAACAAATTTCTATACATTTGCTTTCAACCTTTACATAATTTCCTGCAGGCTAAAATCAAAACATTGACATAATACCGGTGATACAGCTATACGTTAGGAACTGCAAGGTGATAGCCAGTGAGCTAATGTCATCTAACTTGAACCAACTAAAGCACAAAATCATAATATGTTTCACATACTTTGCAGTATGCTGGGAATCAGTTGGTTTGTGGTGTTAGTGGGTTGTATTTTGTTAGCTGCTGTGTTGTAGCTGTAGTCAGACAGAGGCTCGGGAGCGTGCATGCAGCTACATCCTGACCCGATACCTTCACATAAGAAGAAAATAGTGGCTGTTTCGAGCAACAGAGAACACAGACATGATGTTCACTTCTAAGTGAGGTTACAGCCCGTTGACAAATAGACAGTAAAAAAGTGATTTACTAATAAGTGACCTTGAAAAACTCTTTAGACAGTACTCACCACTACCATCGTCTAATGAGGTAGCCTAATTTTGGAAGAATGGTGTTCATCTCTCCTGTAGAGTTCTGTGGTCAAACTATTGACAAGTAGCACTGAAACTCTTCTGAAGAACATCTTACTTCAACACTTTTACTTTAATTTGTCAAGCATTTGAATATTACAATCAATGCCTGATCCAATCTTCAAATTGTGGTTGTGTATGTTTAAGGGAATCTAAGTGACTTACTATTAACAGTTGTCATGGTGCATGAACTAAGAGGAGGAGGAAGATGAGGACTGTAGATAAGTGGCTCTAAAAATAAATTCTCTCTATCTTACTCGCTTGCTCTCTGTGATTGATGTAAAACTCCGCTTATCTGCGGCAGAATGAAAAACAAGCAAAAATATATTTTCTCTATCTTACTGGCTTGCTTTCTGTTTATCGGCAGCAGAATGAAAAACAAGCCAAAATGTCAATCCTTTCGGAAGAGAGGCTAAACACACATCTACACCCAGAAATAGAAAATACAATTGTAATCAGCGGTGGTAAATGAATGGTTACAGATTAGTTGCTTGTCTCTGGTGAATTGTCTGTTTTCATGCATATTTTCAATGCTCTATGTTCTTGAAGATGGAACAAAAGAGGTGACAGAGTTGCAACAGGGTTATAGAAGTAAGAGGTGTGCTATTTTATCCATTTGCACTGTCAGAGAAATGACAGTAAGGGTCTGAGGTCCATATTTTAGTACAGCTCATTTTTCTGCTACTTGTCACTGAGTGCTCCACATTTACTTGTTTCATCCACTTCCACCAATTTTCTTACAAAGATCCTCTACAGCACCAAAAATCTTAATATGTATCTGATTTCTCTTTTCTATTGCACCCTCATGCTGAAAGTCCGTCTATTTCATTTCACTTGTATTCCCCATCCTGCCATCATCCAGCCCTCCCACACAGTGTGTAGTGGTGATTCAGGCACCTCGAGTCTGCCTTCATCTTCCACCCTTAGCTGCAGAGGGAAGAACAAATCCTCACTTTTTTTACTACGCTGCTTTCTCAGATCACTGTATCTTTCATGAGTAGCACACACACACACACACGTATGTACTAACACACAGGCAGCTCTGAAGGAATCGTGATCAGGATTTTAGTGTTTCACTTGACGCAGTGACATCATCACTAATTGATCCTCTTTTGAATTCTGACAGGGGAATAATATGCTACTGTATGGGGTTGCCATAGCAACTGGCCCATTTCAATGCGAGGGGATGTGGAGTGCTGCTGGAAGCTGGGGGGTAATTGGGGATGTTGGGAGGGTTGGTGGGTGAGGAGGTGTGTGAAGAGGGGTGTTTGGGGTGGGGGGGGTTTGTGAGCTGAAAGGAAAGAAAGTGTTAAGAGAAAGAAAATGGCATCAATGCATTCAGAGCATTTGGATTGAAAACATTTGTCAAGCACAGAGAAATGACAAAACTCACACACAGTCCATGAAAACAAAGAGCAGAGGAGCGGAGCTATGGTTGCAAAAATATCTATTTACAATTTATAATTATGCTGATGATGGAATTAGAGTATCTGAGCTATTGAGAGTTCGATCAATCACGAGTCTAACCTCAATTGCAAGCTATTGAACTGGTACGTCTGCGCAGATCTATAGGTCACAGATATTTCTACAGCACAGCCGAAATGTTGCATGTCTAATTGATTGATGTTCATTGCTCTAATGTACAGACTGAACGTCCTGAGTCACTGTTATATAAATAGACTAATTCAACACCAGCTCTGTGTGTTGTAGCCAGTGGCAGATTTACACACTATGTGCCAGGTGTTTAGTTCCTAATCATATTGCAACACAGCTACGCAAAGGTTAGAAAATGCAAAATATAATTTCCTTCATTGAAAATCAATTCATTGATCTCATCTCAAATTCCAGCCTTTGGCTTCAGCTTAATTATTTTTAGCTCGGTTTCTCTTCAGCTGGCCAGACACTGAATGTTTTTATTGCTCTTCTGCATGGCCAAAACATATGACCTCTATGCTTACACCATATCATTACATGTAAACACGACTGAAAAATTAAAAGTATACCAGCTTTATCAAATTTGCTGAACAGTTTCAGTGTTTACATTCCGAAACAATAAGATTTTTTAATGCGTCAAAGTGAAGGCTGAACAGTTTTAAGTCTGCAACAGAAGATGTGCAAAGGTTCATCTGTCCTGAGATTTGTTTTAGCAATTTTGCCTTAATTTGACAGCCAGTAGAAAGAGATAAAAAAAAATGAGAGAGGGGTACTATATGCAACAATGGCTGGGAGTCGAATAATGGACGTTGCAATTATGTGATATGCGGCTTAACCATTAGGCTACCAGGGCACACCTGGGCCCTTCTTTATACAGTAAATAGTAGAAAAGTTAAAAAAAACAATCCTGACGGCAGACTTTGCGACCTACGGTAACTATGACGCATGCATACTCACATAAACTGGAGAAATGAGAAACAGCATCAGCAGCAGATGGCAGAAGGATGAGATGGTTTGAAATGAATACCATTGTGTAAAATAAATCAAAATAGTACGCCTAATAAAATTTGCAAAAGCAGATAAAAGCCACTCTTAAAGACAAGACACTGCAAGACAGTCAACCACAATTCTTTAAAATCAGTTTTAGTTTTTTATTAAATAATCACATTGTATTACAGATTGTGGATCATTCAGTCAATTAATCAGGTGTTGGGTCCCCCTTAAACAAAAACAAAGAAATTCAGCCTGATTGTAAATTAGTTGTGGGAGACAATTTTGCTGCACTGTCTGCCAGGCTTTACCCACTTCATTCTTTTCAGGTGGCAGGAGGCTGGAGTCTTTCCCAGAATGCACTGGTCAGAAGGTAGAGGTAATCCTGACCATTGCAGGGTCAGTGCTGTCAATATGCTTTATTGGCACATAAATAATGTCTAAACAAAATATAATAAGGATAAAATGCATTGTAGTAATAAGTGGCTTAACAATAAACATTTTTCTAACCTCTGCATTCCACATTGTTAATATGTGCTCTGTAGGCCTAATGGTGTGAACGAAAGTGGACTGACAGTGGGAGGGGTAGTCGTGCTGTCAGGAGGATAAATGCTGGCAGAGACAGCCACTCTGAACGTTCGGGAATGTAAATATAACGCAACTCCCTCTCTCCGCCAGCAGGTCCTCCTCATCATGCTGTAGCAATAACAGCAATTGAAATCACCATGGCAACAGAACGTCTACCTGAAAGCAAGGCTGTGGAGAAGCTCGAGGAGGAGGGATGGAGAGACAGAGGGAGAGAGAATGAAAAAGAGGGCTGGGGCCTCTCATAATGCAGCGTGATTTATGAAGGTCTGGGAAGGAACATTTACAACACGTCCAGTTCACACACTGAAAGAAAAGGACCCGAGACATTAAAGGCCATGGCAGCCATTCAGCCAGTAGATTCATTCTTTCTCTTTGACCCTTTCTTTCGGCCACTGGCTTCATCTCTTTCATACAATTTCTCTTTTTTCCCTTGTAAAAATGTACAAAATGTTTCTTCTTCTGAGTTGCCCTGCTGTTGATGTTTTATATGTGCCACAGACAAATTGATCTTAGGAACAAAAGACATTGGCTATTGTGAATCCATCTCCTAACCTATTAGAACTGGGGGGCCATCATTCCAGAGGAGTAGTTCCCAAAACTTTTATGCCCCCGTTTAGAAACCACCCAGAAATACCACACCCTCCCAGAGCATTCTTGTGTGTTAATTGTTTCCAAATAAATAATCTTATTTAAGCAATACAACCTGAAAGGTTTGCCACTTTTCTCCAAACTGGCTTACAACTGCTATATATGCCAGAGGTTGTGCTTCTGGAGCAACTAGGAGTTTAGTGTCTTGCTCAGGGACACATTGGGGTCTTATGCACTACGTCATCGCCACCCCTAGAAGTTGAAATTAGACAGTCTGGATCATATGTTAGCTATATAGAGCTGAAGTGAAACAAGACCTTCCATGCTTCTGTTAAAGAAGTAAGAACGCCTCTCTCAAAATCCCACTGACATTTGTAAATACCTTAATAAGTAAACATCCAGCTTTGGAACAGATGGCATGGGAGCAACATTAACTGGCTAACTTAGCTAGGTAACTTACAAAGCCAGACACCCATGTTGAAACATGAACACACAAGCTAGATTGAGCATTAACAATCTTTATTCATCTTAAAGATAATTAGTAACCCTGTGTTAAATAAACAGGCTTTGTTTGTTTTGTATGTTCAGTTCATCCATCCATCCAAGCATTATCTTTGAGTCCTAAGTCGGGTCACAGTGGCAGCAGGGTTTCCCAGACATCCCCCTCCCCAGCAACACTTTCGGGCTGTCTCTGGGGGATCCCAAGGTGTTCCCAGGCCTGTCAGCAGCAGCTGACTCCCAACCCAAAGGGAGCAATGCACCATTTTCTAGCAGAGAACCATGACCTTAGACTTGGAGGTGTTGACACTCATCCCAACCACTTAATACTCGGCTGCAAACAGTCCCAGTGTGTGCTGATGGTCACCGTCTGAAGCCAACAGAACCACATCATCTGCAAAAAAGTAGAGATGCCATTCTGAGGTTGCTAAACCATTTGCTAGAACTTTCTTGAGGCCATCCGGAAGCCCTTCTCCATTAGGGATGCAACGGTACACGGTAAAATCCCGGACCGTTCGGTCCGCCCTTCACGGGACAATCTACCCTCGTGTCCCG
>JAPMOB010084381.1:0-14930 GCA_029875015.1 Lepomis gibbosus | reverse complement strand
CTGGGGGAGCCGGGGATTGAACCGCCGACCTTCCGATTAACGGCCAACCCGCTCTACCGCCTGAGCCACAGCCGCCCCTCTTAAAGGAAGCTTATTTGCCAGAGTTAGAAATAGATGACCTGCTATTTAAGAGGTTTTGGCAATGTGAAAAATAAAATATCAATATCAACAGAGAGAAGAGCAAAGAGGTAGAAAAGAGAGGCTGAAATGATGGTCAAACTGTCGGAAAAGAGACACACGTCACATCAGAGAACAGCAGGTGTCACATACTGCTGCCAAAACAGTATGTGACACCTGCTGTTCTCTGTAGAATGGGCAGAGAGGTATATTTTCACAGTGAATTATCAGCAACTAATTGAAAGCTAGGACTAACAAACCATGAGGGCATGTTAACAGTATTTACATTTTTCCAGTATTGAGACAAAATGGGTCACTCAGAATGGTAAAAAGGACCAGAGGTCGGTTTTGAAAAGCAACGTTGGAATCTTCCTGTTTTCCAGCCGGGTCATCATCGCCAGCTGACATGGAGTGTGGTGGCGGCGAGCTCTCCGACAGCGGCAGCAGCGGCTACTGGAGCTGGGACCACGGCAATGTGAGTCCCGCCCCCTCGCCGTCAGTCACTGAGATGGACAGCAGCCCTGACGAAGGCCTACATATGGAACAGGGGGAGGAGCTTAATGCCAAAAAGCCAAAGGTACATAGCTGTATATGTTCCCTTAAAAGTTTAGCGATATTGCTCTATTATCAGCAAAGGATGTTATTAAAGACAGTGTCTTTCTGTGTTTCTCTTTATTTTATTTTCCCACCCTCTCACCTGTACTTTACCTGTGCTGTGTTCTCTCTCTCACAGAGCTCTTTCAGAGGTGTGTATAAATGTCTGTGGCCCAGTTGCGGCAAGGTGCTCACGTCTTCGGTCGGAATAAAACGACATATCCGTGTGCTGCATCTGGGGTGAGTTGGAATACTTGTGATTTGTCACTTGCGGGCTTATTAGGGATGGACACTGCTGGGAGTTTTTCAATACTAGTGCTGATACAATACCTGAGTTTAGGTACAGACACAAAAAAAACATTTACTAACGTGCAAAAATGAATGTGGTGGGGAGGCTGCTGAACCTCATGTTACACTTTTTAAAAAAACGTCCTGCCCAGGGTAATTTATACATTTGATACTACAGACACATTTCAGTCTCTCCCAAAAAAGTCTTGAGGTTTCATATCTTTTACTATTGCTTGTATGTGGTGTTAACTGCAAGATTCATTCTTATTGTGTAGTTGATATGAATATTTAGGAATTGTCAAGACGAAATTAGGGAATTGATGAGTTGGGCTTTCTAGGTTTTCAGCTTTACAGCCATTCTTGTCTACTGTCCCACTGTAGTCAGACAGTAGACAGACAAGCCCTTTAGAACATTTCTTAGCTGCAAAACAACATTAAAAAAACAAGAGGGAATAAAATTTTTAGGTAGTGGAAGAGCTCTGACTTAGTTATGGGAAGTGATGAAATATTTTTGAGAGTTTATATCTGGGCCACAGTGAGTGTTGCATTCAGTAACAGTCTAAACAAACAACTCACTCTTTTTAATCTGTATGTCCTCCGGTCTGTCCCTCCATCTGCCAAACACACATTCACACACTCCTACCACACACGCAGCAGTGGGTCAGATCAGTCCCAGAGAGAAGAGGACTTCTACTACACCAGGATCTCCTGTGAGACCGTGGACGCCAGCTCCGCTCCAGCTCCTCCCCAGCAGGTTCTGGGACAGGCCTCGTCCTCTCATCTCAGCTGGGCCTCCTGCGGTTCTCCTCCAGCCTCGGGGCTCCAGATCCCCCCAGCCCACAGGCCCAGGTCCAACTCCAGCTCCGGGCCTGGCCTGAGCAGGCCCAGTCCACTCAGCCAGTCAGCCCCTAGCAGCTTCTGGCAGATCCACTCGGAGCATCTCTATCAGGTGAGTGCAGCAGTGATGCTCTCTGTCTGGGAGGAGTTTTGGCCTGCTGACTGTGATGGTTATCACGTACTAGCAGGAAAATGTGTCACATCTTGCTGATAAGTTCCTCCCAGACCATAACTAGTAAATCTGTTTTTATTGACCAGCACTGAGTTGCACCAGCAAGTAAGTACTCTCCTAAATAAGGGTGTGATCTTGACACTAGAGACTAAATCAACTGCTAAAGTGAGTTACACCATTACTTAGGAGAAGAACTTTTGGACGAAAAGTCACAACTATGGCAAGAAGCCAAACATCATGTTTACCTTGCACATTAGCTTTCTGGCTGGCATGAGCCACTTGGCATCGTAGCGCATCTTAGTAAGCTGGATTGATATCGAAATATCCTAAAATAATTTAATCAATCCAAATTTGAATGGAATTTTTTAATGTTACGTTATTGTCTAAAGGCTGAAATGTATTCTGAGAAGACACTCAGACACACAGGCCATATTGAGTGTTGGAACAAAATACCTGTTTTATTTTTGGCAATTAAGATCCCTAATTTCACTAAGTAATTGTTTACATCCCAGCATTTGAGTTTTTCTCTGAAGCAGGCAGCGTTTTGGAGGCTGAAATAGTTTGAGCGCAATGAAAGGAGACAGCATGGCCCTTGTTAGCATAAATTATTAAATGTCAGGCGTAGATTTTAGTTTGTGAATACAGGAATTTGCCTTCCAAACATCAAAGTTTCCTATCACCCAAATTCAACCATCTCTCCCACGCAACCAGGCTGTCATGAAAACAGAAACTAATGTATCTAGATGACTTTGTTTACTAAATATCTCAATGTTCATTTTACATTTAGTTTTCTGTGCACGGGTTTCATGTTCCATGGTTGTCGTGTTGTTTCACAGGTCCTCCTTACCCCTCTAATGAGCCAATGAGCTACAACTTTGTTTATGCATCACATAGCAGCACATTTCACTAGTGACCTGCATTTACCCTGTACCACTGCGCCTGTAAATGGATGCTTTGTGACAGTGAGAGAGTAAACTGTCGGCTTGCTCCCTCCCCTAAGGAGACTAGACTCTCGCCAGTCTGTAGAGGCAGAAAAACACTATGTGAATTCTTCTGGTGTAGTTGTATAGTATCTACAGCGTAGGCACATCAGAATTACAAACTTTAAAAATAAACATGATAACTGTTTATTTGCATTCTCCACGTGATACAGATGTTAGAAAAAGTATCCATTTTGTACCACATTTGTCTTTCATTTCCTCATGGATGCAGACGCCTAGTGGGGTACTGCCTAAGCAAGAGTGTGGGTTGAGTTGTGGGTCAGTGCTGCTGGTGGAGCAGTGTTGCTGTGTGTGTTTGTGTGTGTGTGTCATCGCTGCTGGCGGTTTGAGATGCCTGACCACATCATTGAACTCACACTGGCAGGGTTTTTTTCTGATCGAGGCACACTCATTGTAGCTCCAGGGTTAACACAGTGGATACTCGTCGTGTTTTATTTTGTGGATGTTAGTGGGATGGAGTGGTAGGAAAACAGGTGGCTTTATTCTTCAGAGTTCAGGTTACACAGGGAGGAGAAATAGGACAGAGGGAATGAAAACAAACTCACAGGAAAGGGTGATTTAATGGTGTGGTATATAGCATGTTGCCCTTATCAAAAGTCATTAATTGATTAGATGAAAATATTTAGGAATTCAACTGACGCAAGGAGGACAAAATCTGTGTTTCAAGTTTAAGAATTGTTGTGTTGGAGTCGTCTTTCTGGAGCCTAACAGGGAGCTAATGTAAGTTGGCTAGCATGGGCATTTTATCTTCCTATCTCTTGGTGCTGGATATAACTGGGGTAGCTATTAAATTAACACCTTTTAAAGGTGGGTTTACTGTCCATTATATTGGAAGCTTAGTTAAAAAAGCAGGTGCACATTTTTGTCTTCGAAATATCACTTTATAGTGTCACCTTTTATCATATAGGCTTATCATGCTGAACAGAAAAACAAGGTGATGTCCTTGAAGCTGCTTTACTGGCGATGATATTTTATCAACGGATCAAATGACTACTGTATGTTTAATGTGAAAGCTGTCACTCATAGTGACCTACAGAGAATTATCACCCAAATCAAAAAGCCCATAATTCTCAAAAACCTTTATAAAAAACATATACATATATATATAATTATTTTTAAAACACTGTCATTTCAGAATCAGCTTTATTTGCCAGGTATATGTGCACATACGAGGATTTTGACTCTGGATGCTTAACATTACAGTGCTTGTCCTGCATTAAACCACAGATAGAAAAAGTGGGGTCCTCCTTATGTTCCCAGGGTCATATGAACATGTGTGTCTCTTATATCAGTGTCATTGTAAGTGACTGGCATGATTTTTCAAATGCAGTTTGAATGGTAAAAATCCGTTCAGCAGCTGTGGCAATATCAATGTCTAAAGTCATGAAAAAGACCTTCCCTGCAAATTCGGGGAGGGAAACATACATTGCTGAGAAAGTAAACCGTTAAAAAGGTCTCCTCATTGTGTCATATCAAGAGGAAATTGAGCTGGGGAACAATGGGCCCTGGGGAGCATCAGAACCCCAACATAGATATGTTCCAGAAAAGTTAGCAGCTAGCTTATGAAAATAGCAAAGCATTTAGCAGCTAAATAGTCTAGATATATTTCTCAAGAGTTGGAGGAGTCAGAGCTAAATGGAGAGTGAGTACTGGACTTAAATTGGCCATAAACATGCCTGCAAATGAATGCTAGTGTTGCTCTGTGCCTGGTGGTTGCGTAAATTAGCCTGTTAGCTAACATGTTGGCCCTATTAGCTTGGTGATATAATAGCCTGCTTCAGTCGAAATCAGTTTAAGCATGTTTAAATGTTTTCAGTCCAGCACCAAAAATGAAACTTTCTTCTCTCTTTCTTCTTTTCATGTCAAAGCCAGATTAAGGTCCTACATATATGATGAATCATGTGTTGTCCCCTCTCTCCTGCTCCATTTAGGCCTGTAGCCCCGTCCAGGTATCTGTGGCTTCCAGAAGCCCCGGGTGCCAGGGTTGGACCCCCTCCGCCTCCGTCTCCTGCCACAGTAACACTCCGGTGGGTCTTCCGTCCCATTACCTGCCTGAGAGCCCGTCTATCATTTAGTGTCTCTCATATTTTAACCTTAGAACCTGCCACGGGAAAGGACATGACTCAACTCTGTCAAATACTTATCATTTGTTCTGTGATGTTTTTGCCACGATTTATCTGCTTTCTGTGTAACATTTATCTTTACAATATCACAGTGGCAGCCAGGCCCGGCTCTAGACAACAGGGGGCCCTAGGCCAACTCTGACCCCTATTTTATTAGGTGTTCCTCCCTACTTTGCTTTGAGCTGAGAACTATGAAAACAAACTATATATATTTAACTATATAAAGCTCGTATTTGTTTAATGATGACTACATGATGACAACCCTTTGACATTGTATTACAATAAAGTGGCAAGAAGAGTCCTGCAAACTATAATGTTGGCACAACCCTGGAAATACACAAAACACACATTTGCAGTCAACAGCCTTCAGTCAATAGATGCTTCATACAGTTAAAGGCACAGGCCTTAAATCAGAGGTCTCAATAACATCCTCAAGGCAAAATGTCTGTTCGATAGGTTGATGCAGGGGGGCATGTCAGAAATTTATTTAGCATACATGCATGACGCCAGCTGTTTGTTCACGGCAGTGCCTGTGAACCTGTTGGCAGAATGCAGCATCAGAGCAGGTGAAACCTTTACTGCTTCACTCATGGATAGTGTTAGGGGCAATGCTGTAATACTGCTGCCTTTAAATAACCTGACTGTTTTATCCTCCTGATTATTCTAAAGGGGAAATAAAGTCCTGTTGAGAGGGTCAAACTCTCTCTCTCTCTGCTTGTCCTGTTGCGAGCCATTACTCTAGCCGTCTATTCAGACATGTGCACGCATCATCTCTTTTGGTGAGGCAGTCACAGATTCCAGCGCTCGGGCTGTTACCAACAGATGTTGATTGGCTTGGAGGGCCAACCACGCAATTGCATGTTCAGCGAACAAGGCGGGCCGGTGCTGATGGCAGCAAAGGTCTAAGATGCTCAATATGCTCAGGTTTTATTGTCAACTATGTCAGGACAACACAAGACAATAAAAATTGAAAAGCAATCGGGCGTTATCGTCAATGGTAATGAGTAATGATTACTACCGTAATCCCCTTCCCCCACCACTCCGCCACCCACCACCGGCCCTGCACCACCACTATCTATTTAAAACATAGTGGGACTTGCCATTAGCAAGATTGACCAGCAACACTGCTCAAAAAGTTGCCCCGTGTATCATCAGCTTTACATTCATGTTTGCCACTGACAGCTGAAATGACCACCTTTTCTGAATTTTTCCTGATTTATTCCCCATTCATATTTGCTTAATCTGTGTTTTTGTGTCTCTTCAGATGGTAAAACCCCGCTGCCGGTCTGTCAGTGTCGGGGAACAGTGGCTCCAACAGAATAGGCTGCAGCCTA
Source organism: Lepomis gibbosus (assembly GCA_029875015.1). NCBI lineage: Eukaryota > Metazoa > Chordata > Actinopteri > Centrarchiformes > Centrarchidae > Lepomis > Lepomis gibbosus. The sequence goes on along the minus strand of JAPMOB010084381.1, from coordinate 8,464 downwards.
TAAGCGCGTCACCATCCCGCACTCACTGCTCCTTCAGGTGAGGCATCACCTGCCTGGCTTTGCGCCTGTTCAAAGTTGACATTTAACACGTTTTACCTGTTGTTAAAAATTTAAACACAACAAATAGTCTACAGCCGTGCTAGCCGTGGGCTCTGCTTTGAGCTTAATGCTAACATTGTAATGTTGAGTTGATGTATATGTCACATCTTAGGTTAGCATGTTAGAATGTTAACACTTGCTAGTTAGCAGTAAACAGAAAATACAGCTGCGGCTGAACGGAATGTCATTAATATTACAGGTATTTGGTCATAAACCAAAGTATTTGAGATTTGTTGGCTCAAGGTGAAAAGTTAAGGGATCACCAAAGTTATTATATTATTATTATGTGTCGTGTCCAAATATCAAAAAAGCTAGTTCTTTCTTTCTTCCTGTGATGATAACTTAACATTTCCAACATTGTTTGAGTTTTTGCTGATTTACTCTGGACTAGTACGTGTGCATTCTAAAATATTGCGCGTGCAATTTTAGTACCTGTTATAGGTGATTTACTTAAAATTAGTGCGTAGATGATAACAGGAGCAAACACAATGGAGGTGGGAGTATTTAAATGAGGGTTTTGTGTGTTTTAATGGTTTCCGCCATGGAGAGTCTGGAGGGAAAGCAGCCACAGCGGAAAAACCTTGGTTTGTTTCATTCAGTGCGTCCAGAGTATGTTGAAATCGTAGGCCTATGTACCTGCCAATCCTGCCTGAGATTGCACTAAGTACTTGGGACAGCACACCTGGAAAAAACTGCTGGGAAAGCCCAGCAGAAACAGATACAGTGTGCTGGAATGACCCAGATGTGAGGAAATGCCAGCAGATCGTGCTTCATCCAGCCAGAGGGGACAATCACCGACCGTCCGCACCATACCCGGCCGCTCCGACATCTCCTGTGCCTGGCCCTATACGCCCCAACGCACCATTCCCTCTCTCATACCAACAATGGGTTGTGTCGCTATTACGACCGGCGTACTGTGAACAGCTGGCTGGATGAATTTTACGCGTGATCTTTGCACTGCTGCAGCACCACGCAACTTTATAACTCTTTATAAAACTTATAAACTTTATTTTTAACTCTTCCATCTCACGGACAAAAGAAGTCAGGTCGAAACGAAATTTGCTTTATTGGCATGAATGTTAATACAATAGTATCGCCAAAGCTAAAGGAAAAAAAATCTATTCATATAGTTCATCAAATAAATCAAATAAAATAATTGTATTTCTATATACTGGATCTAGAATAATATTATCTAATATTGTTAATTTCTCCCCGTTTTCTTTCATTACGGCTGTGTCTAACAGAATAACAGAAGCCATCTCTGCGCAACACTTGGCGGTTTGCACCTTCCTTTAAAACATATTAAATGCAGAGGCTGTTGCACTGCCGTGAAAATGCGTTTAGGCTTGGTAGATCACATTGTGTGTAGTAAATGTATTTGCATGTTACGCCCCAAACTGCAAAAAAAAAAATTAAGGCAAAAGCACTAAATGAACAACAGGTGCTATCTTGCGCTTTTGAAAACGTCACTCTGCGTGCACACCGTTAGTAGATCAGCTTACGTGCTAATTTGCTGGTGATGTCACGTTTGCACATGTTTTTACTCCTGCAAACCTTTAGTAAATCAGGCCCGTACTGTGTGTATGTTTGCTTCCTTTTTACCAAACCTTTCAGAATCATTCACACAAAATAGAAAATAACCTAGGAGACCCTTCCAGTTCACTTGTTGGTGGAAATTCATCACTGTGATTTAAAAGCTGAATCATGGCACTGACAGTTATTATGGGATTTTTTTTAAATAACATTTTTTTTTTCTAAACCGATTGAACTGAAAAACTATAATTATAGTAACAATATTACTCTGATAAATAAAGTTTTATACCTCCAGAAAACAAGAGTAACTTACATTTATTCTTTGCCTGATTTAATTCTGTATATCAAAATGGTTCTTTTCATTAATGATTAATCTGCCAAGATTGAGTGTAAATTAAGCTTTAAAAAGTAAAGCTTTATTGATCTGGGTCCGCCTGATTCCAGTATCTGTTCACCATCTTTGTCCTCCAGGTGGTTTTATCACCCACTTTGCTGCTGTCTGTTATTTCACTTTTCCCTGGCTTGGTCAGGAAAGATTAAATTGATTCAATCATCTCGTCATTTGTTATCAGTCTATTGTTCCTCAGTCTCATTTTTACAGAGATGAATTATGTCAAGTGTGTGTGTGGTAGCACCCTTTTTCCTTTCCTGCCATCTGGCATCACTTCTCATCCGCACTATTCGTGTCTTTGCATCTGCAGGAAGGGTCGCGGGGAGGCCAAAAAGTGCCGCAAGGTGTACGGAGTGGAGCGCAAGGATCAGTGGTGCACCGCCTGCCGCTGGAAAAAAGCCTGCCAGCGTTTCCCAGACTAAAAACAGCTGTGTGATGGAGAGAGAGAGCGAGCGAGAGAGAGAGAGAAAGAGGTGGATGAATGAATGAGTGACATAAGAGGCTTTTATCAAGAAGAGGATATAAATCAGGGCCTGAGAGCCATCAAGAAAAACAACTTTTATTACATGTGTTTTTTACTTTCAACCTGTTTTCTTTCTTTCCTAAATGAAGCCAAATGAGGTTTTCTGTATCTTTGTAACTTGATCCTGAAAAATGAAGTCTGCGATGGTGCTAACTGTTGACTGACTTTGACCATGTGATGTGCTAAAGCCTACAATACTCTCCTACTTTATCCAAAGGTCACATTACTGCCCATATAGCTCAACTGTATTAGACTGGTACTTGGCTCTTTTCTTTCCTCCAACCCTCTCTTCCAGTGGTCACACAGTGGTTATGATGTACATTATATTGTGTGCTTTGAGTTATGTACAAGTATTTTATACCTTTTTTTTATTGTCTCGTTCAGCCCGTGAATTGGGCAGATTCTTTTTGGGATTTTTCATGTTTTTGGCACTTTGTTGGAATATAAACTCACAGGAATAAGCTACATTTGGTTTGACTCAACCAAGTTCCTTCCATGGATTTCCTTCCTGCCCATGTGTTGGCATACAACCAGTGTTAATGGTTTTATCCGTAAAGCTATGGAGGCGTGGCAGTGGGACTAACATTAGGGGAATGAGTTTGTAATAGCAATAAAAAAAAAAGAGGAAATATATTGTCAAACACAAATTAAAACGCACTGAGAATTGTTTTTGTTCTTTTTTTGTCTTCTGCATGACAGTCCACAAAAGAAATAGCAAACTATTTTATTGTATTTTCTCTATACACACTTGGTATGACTCAGAACAATGGTATCATGTAAGAAATGCGGTCTGAAATGTACACTGTAGTCACATATTCCTTTTTTTGTGTTGGATTGACAGGGAAACGCACAAGCACACATGCACATGCACAGTCACTCTCCCGCTCTGCAATTACCCACACTCTCATATGCATACATTATTACATCTCTTAATCAAACACCAGTTACTATCAAGATGCAAAAGAATGGACGTGACCTGCATGTGGTGGAAAATATCTTGATGGCTAAACAAATTAACATATTTTGTTTGCCCAGGCAGAAACATCTTAGTCTGTATAATGATGACCGTAGTTGACATGCACAGTTCATTTAATCCCTCTGCTCTTCACTGGCACATTAGGTGGTGTCATTTAGACCTCCTTTCCCATCCTACAGTACGATACACACCCAATGGCCCTGACAGTTTTGCAGTTTCATGCACTTAAGTACAATTGGACTAAAGTGATGTGAACAGCAAGAAGCCCCCAGGTGGAGTAATGTTTCAGAACTGACTGCGAATTAGTTCGTCCTTACCCCTGAGTTCCAACCAAGCAACACTTGAGATTATTGCTCCCTCATTTTGCAGGGTAAGTTAGGGACTGTAGGAAAATGATCTCTATTTTACAGAGACTGATATTTCTAATCCTGGTGTGTGCAGAAAATTTTGTTGTGCTCAGGTCTATCCGCTGCCCGTGACCAGTTTATTCATTCAGTGACAGTAATATTTTTATTAATATTTATTTTCAGTTTAAAATTCCACTTCTAATGTGCACATTCATTGCTATAGAAAAAATATTATTCTAGTCGCAATTTGAGATTTAAATTTGGGTACTTCCATTTGTCAATTCTATACGCTTTGCCTTCCTTTTAGCTTATACTTATTTGTTTGTCGATGGGAGGATCCAATAAAAATATTAATAATGCTGAAGGGGTGTTTGGTTTCCTAAAAAGTGAAATATATTCACTATAAGCTGTCATATCGACATGTTTTAGTTTTTTTAGGATTTGATAGGAGGTTTATTACAGAGGACAAAGAGAGAGATGTTATGTTAATCACTAATTTCACTGTAATTGAAGAAAAAGGTAGTCCATCCAAACAATTACATAAACTAGTACAAATATGACACGGCAAAACTGATCCCAAGTCAGTATCCAAAGGCAAAATGTTTGTTCCTCAAACACTAGAGGACAGTATTGTTCCACTGAAAGGAGACCGTGGGAGCCTGCCAACCTGCTGCTTAATACCTCAGGAGAAACTCATCACTTAAAAGGTTTACATTCATAACCTCACCATAATTGACAAAATTAGAGTAAAATAGAAAGGGAGGAAAATGTTTTTCTCAATACACAGAATGAAGCAATGGGACCATGGCTTATTTTTTAAGGAGAGTTGCAGAGTTTTGGTGAGTTTGAAAGTTCAGAAAACCAATTTTTTTGTCCATTGTTGAATTAATTAAGTTTCTTCCGCACAAAATTTGATTCTTTTAGACAGTTTTAAACAGTTTCTACTTGAGCACTCGCACTGTCCAACCATATTTACATCTGAATAAACTATGTTGAAAGCACATTGCTGGTTAATAATAATTTTTCATTGAGCTGACGTCAAAGTGACTTACAATTGCTATATATGTCAGAGGTCGCACACCTCTGAACCAACTAGGAGTTAAGTGTCTTGCTCAGGGACACATTGGTGGATGTGTCACAGGTGGAAACAAACCCGTGTCTCACTCACTGTTCCATTCCCACCCACACCGGTTCACTTCAATCACTGTAGTAGAATCACTTGATTCTACTACATGTTTCTGCTGACGTAGTGCTGCATTAGCAATATATTATTAAGGTAAAGTTGAAGGCAAATATTTGTATTTGTTTAGTCCCAAATCAACAAAATGCCATTTTAACAGAGGAAACCTGTGTAGAAACACGAGTCCATTGCATGAGAGCTGGACATTAGTAACAGCTCACAGAACCCAAAATACTGAGTGCAAAACACTGCTGTCTCACCTCAGGTGAAAAGCTTGCAGTGAATTAGTTTTCCAATCTCATTTGGCCCTTTTTATTATACCGACACACACAAATTTATTCAATTGCACTTCTCTATTTCTTTTATTTCACAGGACGGCATGTAAATATGAGTAATAAGAAGGACATCACGGTCAAAACATTCCTTGTTATTTAGAGACACAAAGAAAGGTGCAGCGAAATGGCAGTCTGTTCTTCTGATGACGATGGTGACGTCAAATTGGAATGAGCTTCCGAAAACATGATTGGTTGAGGTAAGTGGGGCAGGATTCAGTGAGCGCAACAGGAATACGTTACAGTTTGTTTTGCCTCCAAACCCGAGTTACAGGGATGTTGTTAAACCTGCCGCTGCGGCTGCTCCTCATGCCCAGGTACTGCCTGAGCAGCTGGTTCACCCGTTTCTGACTGTTCCATTTGCGAGCAGATTTACGGACGCCTATGAACCCACCGTAGCGCTTTTGTAGGGGCCTCATGGGTGAGCCAATCAGCTTCCTGTATCCATGCCGCCCCCTCTGAAAGCCACCAAAGCGTTTGGATAAGGTGATGGCCCGTGAGCTGTCGTCCTCGTCCCCTTCTAACTGGCTGTCTCTCTCCACATTCCTCTCCTCTCTCAGCTTCCTCTCTTCGTCTGCCATGCTGAGATCCAGACCCTGCGGGCCCTCCCCCTCCTCAGAGGATTCCAGCAGTGATGAGTCATACTGGACACTGCGCTGCTCGAAGGGTGTCTCATCCTGATCCCCCTCCTGGAAGCGCTCTGCGGCTGCAGACTGCTGCAGCAGTTCGCTGTCCGAGTTCAGGTCAAGAGAGGTCAGCTCCAGATCCTCTCCTGTTCTCTTGGACAGAGCGCCTCCCTCAGAAAGAAAAGGATGGTGCGATAGCTTGACGGCACGTTTGCACACCTCCCATGTGAGTGAAGAGGAGACGTGACCCTCACACTCCAACAAACACACCTGCAGTGGGAGAAGAAACAGTGACGTGTTAAGGTAGACACAAGAATTCATTTAACTAACTTATTAAATCATAAATTAAATACTAAATTAAATAAAGAATGATCCATAATTTAAAATCAACACAATGAAAGACACTGACACATCATTTGAAGAGTTAAATCCACTCAGGCAGCAACATGAAGGCCTAAGGAAACACAAGGTGGCAATGGCAATGGGAAGTACTCAACATGAGTGAGGCTTGAAATGCTTCAAGAATGCATAATTTTTTCATTCCTTAGAAACACGTATCTTTGACAGAATCCCAAAGCCTAGACAGTTTATCAGAAGCAGGGAGATTTTAGGGGAATGTACATTCACACGCCGTTTTTGATTGGAAACTGAGACATCCCCACTGACATCTTAATTATGTTGTTTTATACTTTATAGATTACCAAGATACTGCATAACACACCACAGCAGCATAGCAGTGTATGTGATCGGTTGATTGTCCACAATCTTTGATCACTGGTTACTGATACTAACAGTTGCATGATAGCAGCTGCCTGTTAGGAGCCAATTATCATCATGTATGGTATCTTAGTCAATGCTTAACGCTCCTTTAATATGTTTTTAAGGCCACTTGGGGGCAAAAGGTTAATATAAAACACCTATTTTGATATATAAAGTCTAATAAATTTGATATGGCTAACCCTGTTAGCAAGTTGGTTAGCCTTTTAGACACCCAGCAGACAAAAAGCAACATTAACATTCATCTGGAGTCGTGTTTCTGGCCACATGATGAATTTAAGTGCAGTAGGGGCTCTCCTTTTTAGCTCAGTTTTAGCCTTCACCAAGTCCTGATGAACATAACTGGCTCTTTAGCTGCTAAATGCTGACAAGAAGCAACCCTTTTCACATTATAAAGAGTTGTTAAAGCAATTTCCCATATAAAAATACTAATTTTGTGCAGCTCTAAAGACACAAATGACCACTTCATGTGTGCGAGTTACTCTATCAGTAATCAGTCAATCAGTGAGGATGGGTGAGCTTAAAAACTTCATATTAACGGCAAAAAAGGAAACAACTGTCACACTCTGTAGTGCCAGATAGAAAAATCTATCTACTTGAACATGTTACTAAAAGATCTTTCCATTAACTTGAGTGCATGTATATAAATTGTCCATGGTCAGCATCTCATTTCTAGCATTCAATCACACGACCCATGAGTGATACTACTTTACTGTACAGATCCAGGCTGAGAAAGCCGTCTCTTGACCTGGATGACGTATGTGTCTTGGGAGTTAATGGGCCCTGCTGTGTTCAGCGTATATGGAAAGTCATGTACCAATATGAGATGTCCATCATTTGAAAATTTGTGACATCTACTTCTGCAAAATGATTGACAGCACAAAATTGGGAGAAATTACAAATCAGTTTGAAGGACAGCGGGTAAATTATGTCCACTTTCTTTTCAGATTGGCTCTTCAACTCCTGGTAATGATATTTTTGCTCTTAAAATGATATATACAGTCTTCTGAAAGTGAACTTTTTGTATAAACTTAACGTGCTGAATCACTGACTCTGTGCGGTTCTAATGACCTTCCTGTCTTATTATCATCACACCTGACAGTTTGGCTTCAATCCTGAAAACTTTTGGTGGAACAACAACTTGCCTGGATGGAGGTAAGGACATATACAGAACATCTGAGTTTTATTTTTGCCTATCTGAAAATAATTTTGCCCTAATATTTAACCTGCTGACTGACTCAAAATAAAACTGCATTAAACATTTATACCTTTAAATGTAAAAAAACCACAGTACATTCATTTTTTCCTCAGACTGAGTAAATATATCTGAAATATAGACTACAGCTGCTGCACTATAGAGATTTATGCATACACACATCTTCCTTCTCTCCTTTCTTAAACTCCTGAGCCCTCTGAGATAAATTTCAGTTTGAGGTAAGAAGCAAATCCCATTTACTCGTCAAATCTCGCTCAAATGAGATAAATTGCATTGTTATCGGAAAAACTGCTCACATCAAAGAAATGAGAGAGAAGAGGGAGTTCCGCTGTGAATCTATCAGCGGAAATTAATTATCCATCGTAAATGAAATAAGCACACCAGGGGATTCTCCACGTCAGATCAATGGAGCAATCTAAAGGAGTTTATGAGAGTGTGTGTGTGTGTGTGTGTGTGTGTGTGTG
>JAPMOB010084362.1:0-11218 GCA_029875015.1 Lepomis gibbosus | reverse complement strand
AGAGGAGTAACTGAACATCTGACACACCGAGCAGGAGAAAGCAGGAGAGAGAGAGGGAGAAGGAGAAGCCATAGTTAGCTACTAAGCTAAAGTCGCTAACGGCTAAGCTAAAGTATGGTAGCTTTGGCTACCAACTTTTGAAAACAATTATGAGATCGAAAAGCAGTCATTAAAGATGGAAGGAACTGCGAGTGCTTAGGCAAACTTACTGTAAGAATAAGTGTTTAGCGGACAATTGGCCGCTGTAATGATAAATCTATTACCGCAGTACGTCAGCACATCCACCAACCGCAAAACACTCACGTCAACTCGTGGTTGACGATGGATGGATGGTTAGATTATTATTATTCTAATTCTTGCTTCTATTTGGTTTGACATTGTATATGATGTACTCTGGACCTGGCTTTTTTGTATTTGCATAATCATAAACATGACACAATAATAAAACTTCATTCATTCATTCATTCATGACTCACTGTCAAGCTCGTTTCAGATTGCAATGCTGAAAATGTTCCTTTTTATTTGTCTATTTGTTAAAGGAACACTTTGACACTTGTAGATGAAGAGTTGGATGTTCAGAGTGATGCCCCTGTCATGTCTGAACAGTAAATATGAAGCAACAGCTTGGTATCTTAGCTTAGCATAAAGACTGGAGAGTGGGGGAGACTGCTAGTCTGTCCGAAGGGAACAAAATCCACCAAACCGGCACTGCTAAAGCTCACTGATTAACATTTTAGACCTTTTTGACCTTTTAGACCTTTTTAATTTGGACAATTTGTGGTTTTATGAAGGTTACGTGCCAGTTTAGTTTCAGGGACAATGAAATACAGATAAATACGTTAAAAACACTTCAACTTTGTTTAGTGCTTTCATTGAAACTGGAAGTTCATCTTTCAAATGCCAGGTGAGCCTCTTTCATATATTTTAAATTTCTCAACTGCAAACTTTAAACAGTGAGTACGTGTCAGTTTTCTTCAGACACTTTCAGCCAAGTGTGTATTCATTTCTAGTTTTGGATTCATTACCTAGTGGGGGAATTTCCCTGCCTCTGAAAATGTCTGTGTGCTAGCATGTGACACTTAGTTTTGACACAAAGAGGTTGTGTTGGCCAGTAAAGAGGAAGTCACACCTACACTGACTGTGTACATGAGATAGTGAAGATTAAAAGTCATGTTAGAGGAGCTCTCTGTTCGGCATTACCACAAGAGAAAAAAGCATTTTCTTTTTAGAGTGGTATGATTACTACACCAGACTGAGACAGATACAAAGTAAGCACATTTTTCACCTGTTTAAGAACAAAAGAAATTACTAACTTTTTAATTGTGTTTCCTCACGTCCATATTTTATTTTATTAAAATAAGTGGACATGTGTGATACGGCATTGTCATGAGCAGTTTAACCAACCAGTTGATCATACAACTTTGTCTGTTTGACACACAATATAACTCATGTTGTAACAACCACGGAGGTCAGTGCTGGTGCAGTTGTGTCTGGGCATATCTACATGTTGGGCTCCTGTTCAAATACTCTTTTACAATGTGCAGTAAAGGCAGTAGGCTTTTACTGCACATTGCCAGATTGTTCAAAGCCCAGTATTGTGTTTTTCACTTTCCACAAGTCTGAAAGAAAATATTTTATGGAATGAAATCAGCCCAAAATCTCAAAAATGTCCGGTGTGTGAAAACACGTTTTGCCTGTAGCCTTACAACAAGATCAAAACTGAAGAAGATCCATTAACATCGAGTTTGTGTGAAATTACATAAGCAAACTATTTCTTTTATGAAATGAGTGTGTGTGTGTGTGTGAGAGAGAGAGAGAGACAATATTAGCATTGGTTTCAAAAATGTCCCATCTAAACCTTACTCTGTGCCAGTAAACTTTATTAATATGAAACTTTCGAGTTCTGCATGTGTAGTCAAATTAAATAAATGCAAATGAAGGAAAAAGGAGTTGCTCTCTGTCGGACATTTACCTGCAAACAGCATAAGATGAACTGCTTTCACCACAACTGAAAACTGAAAGCTTTAAGATTATAAAACTGCAGATAGATGCTCTAACTCTCTATATCATCTCTTTACCAGAAACTACTTTTTTATTGGAAATTCAAAGATTGTTTCTCTCTGTGTTAATCTCTAACCAAAACACCAAGGATCAACAAAAAGAAGCTGTGAACTGGTTTATAATAAAGCAAATTAATTCTGTTCCATTCTTCAAACACAGACACTACCCTGAGTTGAAGTACTGTATACATTTATTTTACTCACCAGGCATTACAGGTTCTTTACTGGCCATCTTTGTCTTGTAAAGGCAGCAGATCTGTGATGTCTTGTCACTGTGGATGTCTTGTTCTGACTATTTTAATTTCGCTTACGTTAAAGCCTGTTTCTAGTTCCCTTCACTGAAATACACTTCTCTTCCTGCCAAAACACAGCTCAGAAGGAAAGTGTAGCTTCAGGCAATGAATTAGGGAGCGGAACAGAAGCACGTTAAAGGGACAATTTGGATTTTTTTTAATCCACTGTCAGTGTAACGTGTTTTAGATACCTGAAAAAAGCCCCACAGAAAAAAAGTCAATAACCATTCAAGTGTCAGCTATGTCAGCTTAATAAAATATAAACTGCATACAGGCTCGCGGGGCTCCTGGCTCTTAATATACTTTATATACAGTTGTATCTTTACATCTTAATAATACTCCACATCAAAGAAGAGTACATAAAACACTAAATATTGAATTACAACAAAAACACTGTGGATTATTATAAACTTAGTATGCTTCATCATACTTGTCATTTCCAAACATGAATATAAGCATATCCACAAGAGCAAATGTGAATGGATTTGTAATCGCCATTAAATACTATGAAATTCATAATTCATAAAAACTGGGGAAAAAAGTCAAGATTACAGTGAAAATCTAGACATCTAGACATTTTGTTAGAAAAATTTAAATATATTAAAAATAAAATAAATAAATACAACAGTAAGCGAGTGTGTTAAAAAATATATGTATATATATATATATATATATATATATATATATATATATATTAAAGATTAAAATATCCATCCATCCAACTCTTAATCATTAGTTTTGGCATGTTGCCTCCTCTTATATTATGATAATATGAAATATATAAAATAATAGGGCCTCTCCAGGAACCATTACCTCCTTATCGTGGTGGAGAGGATTGTGTGCCCCGGTGAACCTGGAGGCTGTTCTGTCTGGAGCCTAGTGCTCCTGGTAGGGTCTCCCGAGGCAAAGTTGTTCCAGGTGAGGGGTCACACTGAGAATGATTTATGAAGACGCCTGATGAAAAACCAAGGAAGAGGAGGAGAGACCCAGAGGGAGGGCTCGCCTGTGAACGCCTGGTAGCCAGGTTTGCCTGACACAGAGCCCTGGCGGGCACAGCCCAAAGGAGCAACGTAGCACCCCCTCTCCATCCTTTGGACCCACCATCCATAGGAAGATCTGCAGGGGACAGGTGTGCTGCCACATGGATGGCGGTGAAGGTCAGAGGCCTCAACGGACCAGACCCGGGCAGCAGAAGGTGGCTCTGGGGATGTGGAACGTCACCTCTCTGTGAGGGAAGGAGCCGGAACTTGTGCAGGGGATGGAGTTCTACCGGGGGGGGGGGCTCTGACTGTTGTTTGTGCATATGCACCAAACAGCAGTTCGAAGTATTCCCTGAATGGAGTTCTGTATGGGGCTCCGGTATGGTATGGTATAACTGAAAAGGCATGATCAGGAGGAACGGCCTCCCTGATCTGAACCTTAGTGGGTGTTTGCTGCTAGACTTCTGTGCTAGTCATGGGTTGTCTATAACAAACACCATGTTCGAACATAAGGATGCTCATTAGTGTACATGGTATCAAACATGCGGCCTCAAACCATTGATCTTCGGCCTAAGGTGCTCTGAGTATGGGGTGAGGGGGGCCCCTCTTACGGCTATCCAATCTCTATACATCCAAAGTGAGATTTGTGTCTGAGTACTCGGCGGTCGGACTCTTTCCAGGTGAGAGTTGCTCTTCGTGGTAGGCTGTAGGCTACCAGTAGGCTACCAGTAGGCTGTAGGCTATGTCACCAGTCCTGTTTGTGATATTCATGGACAGGATATCGACATGTAGCCGTGGTGAGGAGGGGTTGCGGTTCAGTGGGCTTGGGATCCCGTCACTGCTTTTTGCGGATGATGTGGTCCTGATGGCATCATCATGACTCAGCTTTCACTTGATCGGTTCACAGCAGAGTGGGAAGTGGTTGGGATGAGGATTAGCACCTCTATATGGGTGGCCATGGTTCTCAGCAGGAAACCGATGGAGTGTCACCTCCATGTAGAGATTGAGTCCTTACCCCAAGTGGGTCTTGTTCACGAGTGAAGGGAGACTGGAGCAGGAGATTGGCCGGAGAATCGGAGCAGCGGGGGCGGTATTGCACTCGCTTTACCGCACCGTTGTGACGAAAAGAGAACTGAGCCGTAAGGCTTAACTGAGCTCTGTCTGTAGAGACAAAAACCATGTACACATGTTCTCGTACAACCCCTAAATAAATTATGAACCTCAAAATGACATGATATATGGCACGGTGAACTTAGTCATATTTGACTTCTTCTTCTGATTTTTGGACTCTTCGTCCACTGAAAGGTCAGTTCAGTCAAGACAGTTTGCTATTGGGCTTTCTCAGAAAATGATGCACACATTTTCATTCCTCATCTTCTATGGGTTCATACTTGTCTTTGCATCTTCCGAAGAAACCTTTTAATTACGGTAAACCTTCCAAAATCACGCCAACTGCTCGGGGCTTTAGCTGGAGTCAGCAGCTCTGAGGATGAAGTGTGAACTGATGATAAATCTCTCAGCGATTCTGACAGATCATGTGTCTTTCATTAACCTTGACGTGTTGTTCCCAAACAACTTACAAAGTACAGCTGTGACAGCTGCGCACACCAACCTGTCACAGAGGGGGAAGGGCAATTATTCGCTGTTGCATTTTAGTTTTGGTCTGGTTCATGTTCACACTGCAGTTTTACAAACAAACCAAGAGAAGAGACGTCACACAGACTGACAGGTAACTTGTTGAATGGACAGCTTTGGCAATCGTCATCCTCCAACCTAGGTGACTGACACTGATACTTTAATGCTTCTGATCTGTATCGCAAAGAGATCACAAAGTAATAATTCATTGTAAGCATGATTAGTAATGTCAGACCGTAGATCGACCACATAGTCCATTATGAATAATAATGTAAAAACAGGACATGTACAGTAATAATTCGGGGCTTATTAGTCTATAGAATCGCTGTCACAAATGTTTTATAGACTTTTATGGCCTTCACTTTAACCTATTAATCAGGGAAAATACCTGCACTGGTTATGTTACCAAATGATTTTCATAATCATAGCATGATTTATACAGATCAATTGTAAGATCGCTGAATTTGTTTCGCGGTCAGCAGATGGATTTATTAGTGATTTAGCTTTGGAAATAACGCTCAGGTCACATCTCTTATCAGAAAATCTGGTGGTTGGTTCATTTGCTTTCACACCAGTTCGTTTGAAAGCCGAGATCACCTCTTAACGAGGTCTTGGTGCACACCTGAGTTCAATTGCTCCATTCACAGCTGCCCAAACGAACCGCACCAAGGGGGGAAAACGAACTCAAGTGCGATTCAACCGAACTAAATGAGGCAGGTGTGAAAGCCCCCCTGCTTTGTTTGGGGGGGTGGAAGTGAAAGTAATATAGTAACGTAACTAGTTACTTTTATCACCTGGTAATAAGTAGATTAATATTATTACTTTTTTTTTAGGAAGTAATAAGAAACTAGTAACATATTACTTATTCCTGATTAACTTCCACAGCACTGTTCATGGCTCACTAAAAAGAGCATTATAGGATGTGAAATAAATCAGGGTAGGTTTTAACACATCACCATGTGTAAGTAAGTACAGTTCACACAAACATGTTACAATCATGGCCTTCTAAATTCTACTACTTTCGGTTTCTGAAATGTTGCACAACAAGTCCCTGTTAATAAAAATCAGAAAGTTTCTCCTTAACAAGACCGGCCCGCGGCATAGGCGGTTGCCCAGGGTTTGAAATGTCAGGGGGCGAAAGAGAAAAATTTTGCTCGAATGAACTCTGCCCAGCTGATGCAACATCTGTGGATAGTAATCACGTGCCCCCTATTCAGCCTTAGAACTATTAGCGAGTGTCAGTGTTGAAGTTTTGTGAGCTAAAGGCTGTAACTGTTCTGCCAAATTGAAATATTTAATGTTCTTTTACTGATCCATTAGAGATGAACTTTTGTGACCACCAGAGAGCAGCATTTCATTTAAACAACTGCACACTGAGCTTCAGAGCAGCCATCCTTAACTCTAATGTGACAAGTGTTCAGTATCAAGTTCCAATAATATCAACATAAAGTCAGCTGATCGTCATTTACTGTATTTGTTTTTGCAGCAGAAATCTACAAAAAGCCCAAATCAAATGTCTACATGCTTTCATTTGACCCTTTGCTCAATGTGTTTGTGCTTTATATTTTTTATATAAGTTAAAAGGTGAAATGTCAATAGTTGGACATTGGTCACAAAATAAACCAGAGTCATCTTGTTCAGACATGGTTAATCTCTCTGGAATCCATCTTTGTAGAAAAGTCTCCATCATCATGCCTCATTGTGTAGACTTGTTTCCAGACTTTCACTGAGTGGACATCATTTTAAGAGCATTAATAGAACGTGGAATACATATTTTTTTATGTCTTTCTTTTACATCTTATTAGATTATGTAGTTTTCAGTGGCCACTGACGGTGTGGTTGTTAAGATTACATCAGGTGTTTGCTCGTCCACGTGCTCAAACTCATGAACGAGCAAAAACTGCTCATGGAAACTCAGGTAAACTCCCACTGCAAGCTACACTGCCCCCGTCTTCATTAACAGCCAGTAGAAATTGCTGACAGCTTCAGGTACCTCGGCATCACTATGGACAATGAACTGAGTTTTGATCAGACATCCACAGACGCTGTCAGCAAAGACTCTCTGTCATACGTAAACTCAGGACTCTCTTATTCAAACCACACGTCCTGCTTCTCCTGTACTGTGGTATCATTGCACCCGTCCTCCTGTACTGTGCTACCTGCTACTTCACCATGCTCTCTCTCACTAATAGGAATAAGCTCCTTAAAATCACTTCCTCTAAAATAATCGGTCTTCCCACTCTGCCAGCCCTCATTGACACCCTAAACACCATAATCCAAAATCCCAGCCTCCCTCTCAAACTCATGCTTCACCTTTCTCCTCTCAGGCTGCAGATACAGACCGCTGCTCTACAAAAAAAAAACACGTCTGAGGAAAAGTTTTTTACCCTGCGCTGCAGGAGCTCTAAGCTCACAGACAAGCATGTGATGCCACTCCTGCGTAATATGTGCACAGCAGGGCTATTCAATTACAAATTCAATTGGGTTGGATTTTAAAACCAGGACACGGAGACGGGCCGGTCATTTTCTCACGAGTTGGGAAGGGAATTTGGGATTTTTTGACACATTTATTGGTAATCTTTCTTGGTTCAGTTCTTCATCGATGCTTTTATCAGTCCTATTTATCATTAAATAACTGCATTTATTATTTATTATATTATTTATTATTTAAAAAGAGTATTTTATATTTTTATTAACTAGACTAAATTCTAGTAAATTCTAAGTTTCTAGAGCAGCAACAGGATTTACAACAGCAAAGTCACTAATATGTCACAGGAAACAAATCTAAAATAATCATATTCCTGAAATCAACATACTGAGTGAAGTTTAGAAAGAATGAACAACTCAGTCACTCCTGTCCTCCTCCTGTCCTCCTCCTGTCCTCCTCCTGTCCTCCTCCTGTCCTCCACCTGTCCTCCACCTGTCCTCCTCCTGTCCTCTCTCTGCTGCTGCTGCTGGTAGAGAGGAGGGCTGGTCTGTCTCCAGCACAGCGGAGGGGAGAGTCGCAGTATTTCACTGCATGTGTTGATTACTGGATGAGCCACAGGTAGCCAGGCAGGCCTACAAACACATACAGGCGGGACGCGACAGAGCAATATGACAAAGACAGGAGGGAACGGAAAACGATGGAAACATATGGAAGAAGCAGGTGCGAGGCAAAGTCAAGAACAGCTGCCAGAAGGGGATTTAACAGAGTAAAAATACTGCAGATGTTTTCTGGTGTATAAAAAAATGCAGCTTCAACACAGTGCAGCACACAAGCAAACTTCACATTACTACATTCATTTTTTTCAGTTTTGTAAGTTCTCAGTCACACTTGGTGAAGACTCAAACTCCTGGGCCACTACATGACTTTTCCTTTATCTGTGTTTCAACAAAATCACTACAGAGCATTAGGAGGAGTCCTTTATATATTAATTTCTGTCTTTGTTTCTTGGACTGGGACTTTCTTCTGTAGGAGCCTCAGATGGGATTGGATTTCTTCCAAACATCCAGAAGGTGAAAAGACAAATATCACAGCGTAATTTCATGATGACAGCCCATTTTCAGAGGAATGTATTGAAGGAGACTCCTCAGCCTCGACTCTGGTAAAGAAGGAAAAAGGCCAAACTGCTTGTTGAGCTATTTTTATCAAGTCTGAGAGCAGCCAGTTAAACTTCACCATGGACTGACTGGTTTGAATAAAAGCACACAAAGCAGCTGTGCTGAGATAATATGAGTCAACAGGGAGAGAGTTTAACACAATGTCCTACTCTGTTCTAAGGAATTTTGTAACAGCCTGTCAAGAATATCACGCGAATCCTCAGGAATGAAGTGGAGCCAGCGCTGGAGCTCATGTTAATGTTGATCAGGTGGTGAAGGGCAGTTTTAGTATTTGGTCTGGCAGCAAACTGAGCTTGTGTTTCTGCAGCTCATGACTCTTGGGCTATATCTCTGTGCAGCACGCCAGTAGATCTTATTATATAAAGACATCAAGATTTAATTATGCAAAATAAAAAAGTATTAAATCAAATTTCATTAGAAAGACTGAAATGACCTTAGTGGAAGTTACTTCTCCTTGATCTAACAGTCACATTCAACATAACGGATCATAATATTTTTACTATGTCAGAAATGTAGCAGTGCATTTTAATGGTTTCCCTGATAAATTATTTCATGTGGGCTGTAACGGTTGTCAAGTAAGTTAAGCAACTGTGTTCACCGTCACTCCATGCTTGTAAAATTCCTACTTGTTCATGTCTTGTAACTTATCTTTGTCTGTGCTTCTCTGCAAAATGCCAAAATGTGTCCCCTAATATACTTTGTAGCCGTTAACATACCCGGGCGGCCGTCCAAGTTAATGTCAGAAACACTATATGGTAGGGCAGCTGTAGGCCTATATTTTGAAATATTACACTATATACCTATTTTATTGTCTAACCCTAATCCACTGCGTCCAGAATCTGGACAGAGCTCAGAGCAGAGCAGCTGCTCCTTTGCAATGAAACAATTTCAGATATCATCAATTTGTAATTGCTACATAATATTTTGCTATTTAACATGATTGATTTCCATTATTTAAAATGCTAGAATAAAGAATGTGTTTCACTCTTTAAAACCTGGGTCAACTTAACAAGGAATAAAGTTGGCAATATGATCAATCAAAAAGATTATCTGGTGATAGAGAATGCCTTCTTTTCTGAATGATATTCACAATAAAAATGTTCCTAAATCAATTGTTTAACATTATATAGGAATGGTACAGCTGACACTGAGTGCAAGCTACATGCCTGCCATTCAAGGTCTAACCATATTGATTTAAGGTATTAATTCTGATTAGTTTTTAATTTATTGACCAATGATAGTATTAAAACCTACAAATGTCTCGAGTTACGTCTGTAACCCTTGTTCCCTGAGGAGGAAACGAGACACGATGCAGTGTAGAGTTCTCTGCGAACGGGAACCTCCATTTACCACTGGCATTTTTCAAAATAAACAGAGAAAATTAATTGCGTGGTCCTTTGCAAATCGTTGAAAAAGCACTTTGAATGAGATGATTAGATGAGTTTCTTATTGGAGTACAAAATTCAGTTCAAGCCAGGAAAGTATAAATGACAACCATCCAAGTAAATCCTATTTACTTTATTTTAGTTAATGGCTTTTTTCAGCATCTAAAGAGACGACCATAGGATCTGGAAGTTGTTTTAAGAATTTTGAATGACCCCCAATGAGCACTTTACATTAATGTAGGAATGCTGATCTTGCACTAATCCTGTTTGAACAGGCCTTGATGGTGGGCAGGAGAGAGTTTAAACTCTAATAATCCTTGGCCAGTTTTTTCTTTCTAGACATTGCAAACTAATTTGTCTTTGAGAAATGTTCTTCTGGGTTAATACCAGTGGTGGAAATAAGGAGGAACGCAGAGGATCGCCGTTGTGGGAGTAAAAGTCAAAACATATTGTATTAGTTTATTGTGCTTGACCGCACTAAAATCTAACTGCTGGGAATTGTTGGATCTCTGTAAATTATATTGTAAAGAGTTTGGTCTAGACATGTTCTATATGAACAGTGGACTGAGATAACTTTTGTAATTAAGTGGTGCTATATAAATAAAACTGCCCATACAGCCAATGGGAAGTCATGACTAGTTCCCAAAGTAGCGTTTGTGTTAACCTTGTCATTGTTGCGGTCTACAGGTGTGCTGGAAGCAGCAGGGTTGTTGAAAGGTGTCCTGTGTCTCTGATGCAATATAATCTGAAATGATGCAGTAAACTCCTTATCGACGCACCCTATGTTTTTTATCTTGATTGTGTTAATGTTACATTGTAAACAACAACAGCTTGCTGCTTTCACTTTGCTTTGGTGTTTAGGTAATGGCAGCTATCTGTGTTGGTTTAGGCAGTGAGAGATTATGATGACTACGCATGATTTGTGTATTACTCAGGGTAACCAAAATTATTGTGTTTTCTTATATTGATCTCTGATTTATTTGATGGGTAGAAGTTTATATGTTGGTTTATCATTTATTAAAATAATAATAAATGATGTGTTTTTGGAGAAGGGCAGTTACAGGGGGTCTCTGCATGATCAGATAAGGAGACTTGAACAATACAATACAAAACATCTCTTCTCCAAGATATCTCATTTCAGGAACTACTCTTGTAATCTGCCCAGCAACAGCATGGTAATTCGTGGAGTCAGAGGACAAACATTGGGGTCAGAGGACGTGGGCCAATCATGGACTGACCTACACTTTTGTTTTATTGTTTTA
>JAPMOB010084295.1:0-25114 GCA_029875015.1 Lepomis gibbosus | reverse complement strand
TGGATCTCAAAGTTGTCTAGGAGAAATGAATGAGACATTTTGGAGATCTCTTTTCAGATTTTCTTTTCCTCTGGGCAGTTTCCACAAAGTGGGGAAATATTACAGAACTTTTAAAACTGCTTCTTGGCCTTGAAATTGGTTCCTGCCAGTTGCTGCTAGGTTATAAGCTAGTTAGTTGGAGATGCTAACATTTGCCCTTCACATCATTGCAAAGGAGCACACGTACACTTAAACCATTCCTTACACTTCTGCTTGTCTCTTATTGTTTTTTTAAAAGTCCAAAGTCTTTATATACCGACCACTTCTTTTACTACAGGCCCCTGCACAACATGTCAGCATATGGAGAAGTTCAGGGAGGGGTTTGGGCAATCAATTATCAGCACTACAACAAAAGATTTGACTATGTTTCTGAATGGTCTTGCATCAACCTTTTTAAAAAAGTACTAACAGTAGTCAATTCCTGACTTTTGTTGTGAGCAGAAAAATGTAGAGTGTGAAAGGTGGAAGAATTGAGAGCTGTAATGACAACAGAGGAGGCTTTAATTACAGATACATGCTGATACGAGCTGAACTCATTAACCACACTGGTCCAAAGAGACACTCCTTCCCTGCTCTGAGTAGCAGTGTGCTGTGCATGTGTGTGTGTGTGCTAAATAGAGAGAAAGAAAGGAAGATGTGCCCACTGACCCGATTAACAAACAAATCCTGCAAACTCCATGTAAACACTTTAATTAAACTGTTATTTTAAACCGGTTATTCATGGTGATTGGGGAATAGTGTGCTTGCAGAAATACATATTGAGGAATAACTCTTGCTCTCACTATTAAAAGTACAAAACTGCATCAAGAGTGGAAAAAGTCAACATAGCCCAGTGTTTATGACCTGAATATGAACGATTTTATTTTGCCTTGGTTCATTATGCACTATAGATCACAGAAATGGCATGTATTAGTATGGCAATCATGAAGTAATGATAAATTTCTACTAGCAACTCAGTATGACACACCGCTGTACTTAAGGAGGCGCAAATATATATATGTATTTATATAATGAGAATGTAAATGAGGTAGATTCACAGATATCTATGAACACTTATCAGATAATGGCTGATTTGTATACTATCGTGTTATCTATAGTGGCGTCCTGTTCTTATCTTTATCTACTTGATTAATTAGGAAGTTGGTTCCTGATTTGTTCCTTGGTAACTACTCAAGATTCTGTGTAAATTATTGTGAAATGTTAACCACACACCATTACTGGTATCAGGGTGGAGAGAGACACTTTTGCGATATACAGTGATACTTACTGTAGCTAAATTGTGCTGACAGTTTTTCCTCAGTAATCAATAACAAATCAAATCATACCATGTGTTCTGAGTAGGGGAAGCTGTGGTGCAGGTTTTACTTGTCTATCACATTTTGTTTTAGAGTTACTGTGTTCAAAAAAATGTAGCAACAATGGGATGCCTGCTATGCCATGTGCCATGTACAGTAGTGGTTAAATAATGATAGGAGACGCACTGACTGCTGGCATTTAAGTTAAAGTCGCTTAACTTCTTGTTGCAGTCACTTACATGCCCAGTAAGTGATGTGCACTTCTTGCACCATGGCCATGACCCTGTGATACTCCTTCACTGCTGATATGACCTTTCATGAGTACGTGGCAACTCCCTGTGCATTCATTCTACAAATCATTAAGTCAGCAGAGGTACTGTATGCTAATGAACATCCAGTTACAGTTCACATGTTGTCCCATTGTTATGGCAAGTCAACTATCATACACCCAAGCTATTGCTAAGCTCCAACTGCCTCACACTGAAACTTCACTTAATGCATGTGACAGTGGTGGTGCACCGTCATTCCACTGACAAAATAAGGTGCTAAACAAATCTCACTCAGCAATTTCTGTCTGTCACACATGGTCTGACACACTCTTCTCAAGGCAGATCTGAACAACACATCTCAGCGACACAAACTGTACAACAATGCTAAAATATTACCTTGTGAGCCAGTGCACTTAGTTCTTGTGTTGGCAAGATTTAGAGACAGTAAATTCTTGTGGAATAAGCAGAAACAGCCACAAACTCCTCACATAACTGCATCTAGGACTAGTCAGCAGTCTGGAGTGAGGTAAGCCAAGCCAGAATATGAGCTTGCATCTTTTTGAACTGGTTTGCTCCAGTATATCTAGAGGCTACTAACAAGCCATAACAGTCTGATATACAGCTAGCCATAAGCAGAGCACAGTTGTAGACTAATACCCAACTGCTGCTGACAGAAGACGCATCATACTCTTGCACGTGACAACCAGTTTGGTCGTTACTGTCATCCATTTCTAACAGCACGCACTGTGAATGTGATGCAATGCATGCAATTGCACGCAAAAGGAGTCAGTGTTTTTCATTTGCCTGAGACCTAAGAACGTGCAGGTGTCTGATGGTACCTGAGAGGGAGCAAGCAGTGAAACAATCTGTTTTGGGGAACACCTTGCAGGAAATCAGGCCTCCACAAGACTCAACGCCGATGCTTTACATTAAACGCTACTGTGATGACAACTTTGAAAACAGGAACAGCTTTGAGGGCGGCTGCCGTCGGGTTACTTACTCAGCGTATCCGGTGGCCCACGGTAATCTTCTTGTTTCCTTCAGGATGAGGATGGGCCGGGCTATGTGGTCCGCGGAGCACTCTATCTCATCCGGGGACAGCCCAAGGAACTGAGGTCTCATATATGGGAATTTCAGCGGCAGCTCGGACCCGGTGTTGCCCCCTCCACCGGAGCTGCCCCCGGCCACGATTCCACCCATGAACCCGGCTACAGCGGACTTGACCCGGGAGAGCATGTTAGTGGCGCGTCGCGGCGGCGGGGCGTCTGTCGGCCGGTGCGCGGCGCCGCGGCTCCCTTTCCCCGGATTGCCCCCCAGCTCGGCCGCGCTGGTCGACGACAGGCTCGATGGAGAATAAGAGGCGCAGCAGGAGGAGGCCCTCAGATGGTTAAAGCGTCATTCATTCAGAGCGGAGACAACAGCCGCAGCTGCAAGGGACGAGGCTGAAAACAGTAATGATGCTTTAGCTAAAGCCCTGGACAACCCCATGGACAGTCATTGATAACAGCGCGATCGTCGGGAACGCGGAAATACACACTAGATTAACGGGTCATGTGACGCAACCGTGGATGCACACTGCAAGAAATGTTTATTCCTTGTGTGGTCTCCAGGCATAAGTCTATATCTACGTAAAAATTGAATTTAAAAAAGCATAAAATAATTTTTAAAAATGTTCAGTGATGTGAGATTTAAAAAAATGCTTTGCTCTTCTGTTATAAGTTCATTTGTTAACGGAATCGACTAAATGACTCGGAGAGGCTGATATTTTTTGCAGTGCAGGCTGTGCAGAGATTGATAACTCTTACAGCGCAGCGTGAGAAGCTTACAGCGGCTGACAGCAGGTTAAACATAAGTCAGGCCTAGAGCATTATACAGGCTGTAGAAACTCACGGAAATCTCCTGGGGGCAAGAAGCTCACAGTGAAAGAGACGCATCTCCCGCTCTACGGTCTGCGCTGTCAGTGCTGAGATGTCCGGTAGGCCTCAACTATACTCTCAAATTATGTAAACGAGATATTACAACATATCACTTGACCCTGGACGCTTACATAACGGTTGCCATGGGCTATATGGTCATGACAGGCAGCCTTTCGATAAACAATATGAAAATGTGTTTGGGGTTTTTGCCTTACTTGGGGAAAACCCAAAGGGCGTCCACTGTAGCCTCCTTTAAATTATGTCACTCTCTGAATAGCTCGCCATTCTTGTGTGGAGACAAATTCACGATCGTGTTAGCAATTATTTTGTGAAATTAATATTTTAATAAATTACATAGGTACCAGCAAATTATATAGGAATCTGTCAACTGGAAGGAAACTGGAAGGAAAGGACTTGTGCAGCCGAGGCGGATTTTAATGGTAAGAGGAAACATTTAAAATAATGGTCGTAGGATATTAATCACGTTTTGAGAAGTCAACATAATAATGGTGTTAGCACTCTTATTAGGCATACTTCAAAAGTCAATGAGTGTACGTTTATTTAATAACTACTTATAGAAGGTTTATAACTTGTACCCTGCATAACTTTAGCAAGTGTCTTTACTTTACCAGGAAGACTCCTCAATGTAGCATGACATAAGATTCCAGTGAAGGAATCTCTTGTTCTAAAAACTGCAGACTTGATAACTTATGTGGCTGTAAAATGATAACTGTGAGTCTTTTATTAACGAATTACCAACAATTAGGACTATAATTGAAAACCCACCACTGATTAAGGTTTACTAACTTGTGTAATGCCATTATTATCACAAAAACACACAGAAAAGTATGTGAGAAGTGTCACGACTGTGGGGAAATGGCAGGTTCTGTAATACACACTGAATCCCAGTAGATAGAGCTATTACACAAAGGTAGATGCTTTATCAACTGATAACCCAATGACTCGGCAATGTACCACTGGATTTTTTATTCAGGAAACCACATTATAGTGTTCCTCTGGGAAACATTAACAAGAGCGCTGAAGAAAATAAATAGATCTACTGTCAATGGGTCATTTGTTAATATTTGCTCCAGGTCTAGGTCATATCAATACTCTTCTACCTCACTAACATTTTCATAGAGGAAGCTCAGAGGAACCAGAAGGTGGGTGCTAAGTGCTTAATGCAAACTAGTTTATTAACTGTTATTGCCTGGTTGTGACAAGAATGATAATAAAGCTGGATACTCTATTTGTGGCACAAGCGTAACTGGGTGGTGGTGTGTTTTTTCCCCCTGAGGCTTCATCCTTGAGATTAAACTCTTCTGTGTTTACATAATGAAAAGATTCATCTGTTTTAAGGCAATGAACTCCAAGAATCAGTTTTGCTGGGACTGAAACTGAGGGTGGCAGTAATCAGTTTTCTTGTCTTTAATGGTCTTGTGCTTTGATGGAATTGCACAACACAGCATTTAGAAGAAGATAAGCTCCTGACAGTAAATCACAATTGGAAATAATTGTTGCACTGCATGGTCTTTGTTGTTATTTGCCACACAGACTTTTAGTATGCCCCTGTTTACCAGTGTTGACCAGTGATGAACTGCCATCAAGACTATCAAATAACCTGTGATTATCTTGGAATTACCTGCAAGATGTATGTTGTTAATCTCTTGGCTTTTCCCAAGAGCGGTAAGAACATCTTTTTAGTTTTGTTGTAGCAACTTCTCTGTGTATCATATTTTGCCCCTGGCTGTACGAATTGTTGTTATGAATGAATGTAACAAAAGGAAAATGATGTGAGGATTGTTTGTGCTTGATGTGTTTCAGTGTTGCTCGGTATTAGAGGAAAATACAAGATCTGTAATATGAACAGTGTAAGTGAATCATAAATGTGATGCACAGTTTGTTTCTATGCTGAATGATTACTGTAGGCTATAATGCCTTTTTTTAAATAATAACAATGGATCAAATGACTCTGTATAATGTGAAAGGGATCTCTCGTAATGAACCAATAGAGAATTATCACAGCTCTACAGAGGTTATAGTTTCTTTCACCTCGTTTTACTTTTTGGACCCTCCATTTTTCTGTTTTGGTTCACTGCTACTGGTCTCATAGTGTTGTTTTTAGCCAAAGCCAGAGGCTGTTTTCCTCAAAAACAAAAAAAAACAGCTGAAAACCCAATGTACGCTATGTGCTCAGCACCAAACATCAGGCAGACACATTTAGCAGCTAGCCAGTGAAGATAGGGGAGTATTTAGCAGCTAAAAAGCCAAATATTTCCCTCAGGAGTTGGTTAAAAGCTAAAAGGAGAGCGAATATTGGACTTGGTCTACTGGCTAATGGAGTTAATCTGTATCCACTGATATGTAAATGAGGAACTGTGAGTTTGTTACATCAACTTTGAAGGTTACAATAGGTCAGTGGTTTTGTCACCATTTGTTTCTACTGCTATTGCAACTTAAAGAAATTATTATTATTTTTAAAACATGAAAATAACCCCTCAGATTTTAGAGCCCTTCCAGCTTATTTCAACCCTACTGTGTGTTGCCCATGTAAGGACATGCACTTACAGCCAAGAATTTTTTCATACCATCATTGGGGAGTTAAATGTCAGGGGCCACTATTTTGAGTAACTGATGCTTTGGATGAAAGCTTAAAAAGAAACACGACCTGCGTGACAAGTACCCCACACACACACACCTCAAAATTATTGAAGCAGTTATGTTTTTGCACAAAGCACTCCCTGCCCCGTGGCTTTCACAAATGTAAGGTTGTGAAGAGTAAACATGACATAATGAACATTATGCTTGTATCTAGTTTCAGCAACTGCATAGTCTCCCACTGTGACTTGAATCAATCAAACAACCTTTTGTAGGATTTAATAGTGGAATTGTTGTATTTACAGTAAATGTTTTTCACAAGAAAAAAGAAGTGCCTGGTTCTTTTTTTCTTTTCTGGAATGGAGTTTACAGTATGAATTGAAGAAATAGTAGAAAACAAACTTTTTGAGACAAATTGTGAAATTTGTCTCTTTTCCAGTAAATCTTGAAACGGACTTCAATTGTGTATGTGTGTTTGGTGTGTGGGTGGTTGCGGTGGTGGCAGAGGTTCAGTACCATTTCCACTTAATTGTGGTTCATTGCTTTGACCGGAAAACAGAAAATGGTATCATGAGTGCCAGTTATAGCATTTAAATGTAGAAGGTAAGAGGATGTACAGAGGGACTATAATATATGCCACATAACAGTAAAACCTTTCCCACACACAAATATACCCCCAACCCAGAGGCCCCGCCTCCACTAAGGGAATATTTAAATTCACTCTTTTCAGCAGCTTGTCTTTCACATTGTGTGCTTGGATCTGCCCCAGCACACTACACACTGAACAGCATCACACTGAGGACCTCCATGCTCATTATACCAGGCAGTCTGCCAGCCAAGCCTGCTGACTCCACCACTCAGCCAGTACTATAAAGGACAAGAAGAAAAAGTAACAGAACATAGGATCCAGAGGAAGCGGAGCAGTAGAAGGCTGGCTAGTAAATATGATCCTGTGGGTGGCCTTGTTGATGGCTCACTGTACTTTGGGTCTGAATGGATCTTCAGCAGAAAGCACAGGACTGGAGAGGATAGAGAAATGTGACACCCGATGTTCTCAGGTAAAACTGAATCCTAAGGAACATAAAACCATACTCATACCCTGACTTAAAGATTGTCACGAGGTAATAATTATAGCTGTTTTCTGTTATTAACTTTTGCTATTTACTACTGCTGATAATGTTACTGCTGCTAATAATACAGGAAACAGCGGTGATTCTACTACTACAACTAATAATACTGCTGTTTAATGTATGGTTTCCAGCATGTGAAAGAAATACACCTATGTCTAGCATAATTTCTGTGCTACTACTATTACCACTACTACCACCACCTGTACAGCTACAACTACTACTATTAATCCTTCTTCACAGTTTCGGGTGAGGTTTATGAGGTGAACCTTGAGTTTGGATTTGATCAATTTAGTGAGGATGACAGTTCTATTGTGCACTGCTACAAAGTAATTTCTTTTTACATGTATGCCTGACCTAATAACCCACCTAAATAAATATTTAAGATAATAATATAACATTTTCATACCTTATGGAAAACTGAACCTACATACTGTTCTGCAAACATGCGTGCTGGACAAGCATTTGCTGCTGAGCTCCATGTTAAGGAGCCTAGTGTCTATTTTTGTATCCCATGTATTACACTCACTTTATCATTTACTTAAGCCAAAGGAGGAAACTAAAACAGCTGCCAATCTAGGTGTGGGGAGAGTGGATAGGTAACACTTATCTGGCTACTGGAGCATGTTTACTTCTGTTGGTGACCTGAACAGGCTTATTAACTTTGAATATTATAGCTGTATTTTTTTTCTCAGTGTTGGAAGTGCACAATAAAGACACCATTGTTTCTCTTTTTCAAGTTTCTACAGGTGTATGTACTTAAAAGCAAAGTCTTGTTACAGCAGCCAAGAATCCCAATAGTTTCTTCCAGATGTCTGTTACTATTTTGATACTAAACATAAGCGATGACTTTCAAACAATAACTTGCGCCGATGAGGTACTGTGGATTGCTTTGTATACTGTGGGATATTGGCTACTGTTGAAAGATGGATAGCTCAGAGCAATGCACCCTAATGAAATATCAGTGTGAGCAAAAGAAAAACCCTTGAAATGTGTGATAAATTACATTCTCCATGTCATACAAATGAAGACATACGCTAACTCTATCAGTCATCAGTGGATGCAGGAATAGTCCAAATAGTAATACCTGGAATAGTAGGACACATGGGATATTTCCTGGCTGACGAAAAAAAAACAAGGATGTTTTTATTGGTGCAGTTATGGAAGGGTGCCAAGGCAAACTACACTCGCACACAGTGATAGATGCTGTTTTTGCATGTTTTGCAACGCTGTGTGAAATTTTGGCGTCAATTTAACATCATATGAATTCAACACAGACTCTTATTGCAAATGGCTGATTAAATCACAAAAAGACAAGCAGAGTAATTGATTAATAGATAGATTATTAGATTAATAAATAGATTCCCCCTTTTAAATTGGCTGCATGTTGGACCATAACACACTGCAGCATAAACAAAAACAGATTTGATTTTACCTGAAGGAGCAATGAGGATATGAAAAGTCCTTATTGTCCGGGAACTCCCTGTTCTGCATTGCTGCTACCTTTGTACTCTTTGTTAAGAATTACTCTATAAAGGAACTCCTAGTCAACAAGATTCACAAAAAAAGAGTTACAGCCTGTTTCACATGAGTGCCTTTCCTCCCCTTCTCTCCTTGCAGGGCCTTCACTGCAGAAGCAAGCCAGATAGTGAGTATTGTGCTTGCTACTTCACATCTGCACTCATGCATGCACACAGGACAAGATTCTGCACAATAACTCACTTAATGCTAAAGAGCAATACATATGCATTGAAGGCAGGGTTGTGAAAGTCTAAAAAAGCACTGTGACTCTAAAACCTCTACTGTAACACACAAGTCATTTTTTAAGATCTGAAAACAGTGCCGCACCCAACATTAGGTATGAGAAACTGACATGATATATTATTTTAACGTCACATAATACTGTGCAATGCCAGGTGTGTGGGAGTCAAATTAAACCACTGAGTTGAACCAGAGATGGTTTATCCTGTAAGGACATTGGTTAAACTCATTGTGGTATTAAAAAATGTGCATTTGAAGAACACAAAGTGCTACAGACAGTGACGGAGGAAAGGTTGCTGTGTTTTGTTCTTGTTAATAACAGAGGAAGAACAAAAAGCTCTTTTATGGAGGCACATGTGAATGGCACGATTGACATGCAGCCTCTTTATAAGGAAACACACACAAAGTAGAAACTTTGACTACGTGTTAAATGTTAAGTGTATGACCTAAGTGAAAGAAAACACTATGGCATCAGCATTTTTCTCTACAACTGTCAGTATGTGCCCTGAAGGATGTCATAATACTGTTACAGTTTTTGTCTTTTTCCTGCACAGATCTGTTTCCTCCTCCATGTCAGACCCCTGCTGAAGGTCTTAACACCTCCTCTGTGTTTTACAACATCAGCCTCTCCACAGTCATGAGGTGCGAGGGGAGACAGAAGTGCTCATTACACCTCAGAATCAAAACCACGTTGCAACTTACTGGTATGTCATTGTGATGGTTTGAAATGCACACAACATTTGCTAGATGCTTTTTAAAAGAAATGCCATCCAATTGCCACTGAGTAGTCCTTTGATCAGCCCTCAATCTCGATGGTATTTATGTAATGCTTTAGCTGTCAGTGGCTGCCCGTTGACCACGCTGTCTTTGTTTTATAGAGAAATAGTATATATTTTCTAACTGACCTTTTCACACACAGAAATACTGATTTATTTTACTTTGTCTAAATGAGGAAGTTTCAAATGCAATTCCGAGGGCGTAGTCAAACCATCATCAAACTAGTCATAGTTTAGATAGTCATAGTCATGTTTTTTTACAAAATATTTATATTCATTTGCACAGATTAATAGTGAAGGAAGTCTGACTTAACCAGCCACTTTCCATGATGAAACTTCTGCTTTTGCATAATTGACATCTCAAATGATGTTTTCTGTTCCTGATTCCGCACGATCAGTCTGATCTGACGCAGTGTGAGTCACAGCACACATGGAGGCAAACACACACACACACACAACGTGACGCATACTGTTTTTCCTGTACTACATCTAAACTACTGTCGACTCATGCTGGAATCCATTAACAGTTTTTTAATGGTTAACTGACTGGTTAACAGTTACTTATAATGTTTGACAGCTGTTCTTTGTGCCCATGCCATCCTCTGGCTTCTGACTTTGATATAATTTTCTCTCCAGAGTCCATCCATGGTGTGTCCATCTGTACTGTCACAGCAGGGATGATGACAAACTGCCAAATCTTCAGCTTCACAAAAGTATCGAGAGAAAGAATGTCTGGGCTGCAGGTACTGTTTTCTGCACCGGTGACATCAGTGGACACTTTTTGGTCATTTAGGTATAACTGAATCCAGACTGTGATGGAAGAGTCACTTTTTATGTCTTGCCAGCATTGTAAGCAAGCAAATACATATAACAAATAGGGATTTCAAGGATGAAATGCCATTGCCAAAGGCCAGATTTATGAAGATAGCATTTTTCTGGAACATCTAGAATATTTTGCCTTCTGCATCAATTAGGTGATATTTGAAATAAGCTTGGTTCCATTTCCCAAATTCCTGATAAAGAAAGAAAAAATGTAAAATGAGAGATCAGTCGTGACTTTCCAGTTTCAAAGGCAAATATATATGTAAATATATAAGAAATGTAAATTTCAGTCACGACTGAATTTTTTTTAATTTCAGTCGTGACTTTCCAGTTTCAAAGGCTTTCATATAAAATTCATTTTATATGAAAGCCATTAATTCTCAAAACTTGGACTAGACAATTTGTTAATCTGACACCAAAAGTTTCCAAAACACGTATTCTACTTTCTGTGCACCATGACATAACTACTAATATGGGTTCAAATGTGCAGAATTGTTTCCATGATAAGATTGCTGACATGTGATGTGCGTGTGTTTTTTTTTCCTGAAGGTGGAAGTCGAGAATGATTGCACCGACATTTCCCCAAGCCAGCAAGTGCAAGTTACGCTGAAAACTGTGCCAAGCTACTGTGGCGTAACCTGGACAGGCACTTTTGAAGCTCCAGGTAAGAACACGCGCATGTGTGCATAATTGCGCAAATATGCAATACAAACAGGAAATTCAGTGGCTGTAGATGTGTCACATGGCAAATAATGATCAAGTAGATTAATAGTGTGGTTTAAGCTGTCATGTATTTCCTTGTCATTGAAATAAAAAGATAACATTATATCCTCAATTACTTTAAGATGAAGGGAAATGATTCACAAGAGAAAACTGTAGTAGGTGGATATTATGTAAAAGTTACACATGCAGGCATGATGTCACATTTTTTCTTGCTGAAATCCTCCTTTCTATTAGTAGTTAATACATTATTATATTTCTCCACAGAATGCATCAGTAAAGATTTGCGACGACACGTCCCAGAATGCATCAGTAAGTACATCTTTTTGCTTACAAAGGCAATGCATCATTATCTCTGATGTACAGTATTATAAGACAGCGGTTCCCAACCTTATTGCCTTTGTAGCCTGTAAAACAAACCCATATCACAACCCCTATGAGATTGTATATGTCAGTTAGCCCTAAGCAGTTTGATCACATAGATACTTTCTTCTCTGAGATTGTTTAATTTGGATGAATTTTACAGGCTGGAAGAAGTGCAGAACAAGAAAAAGAACAGATTGAGGAAAACCACTTTTTTTTTTTACAATTTTTTTCTTCATTCTACAGCTTTCAGATTTATCCAGTGACCCATTAGGGGGGTCCAAACACTCAGGCTGAAAGGCACTCTCATAGGCTGTCTAATGTAGGCCCTCACATATGCCTGTGAGTGAGATGAAACAGAGAATCATTGAACTCTGTCTCTTTCAGCTGGCAGACTATCTTATGATGTAATCCCCCAGAGGAAGGAGCTGAGAGTCAATGTGTCAGACATGCTAGAAAACTACAACTACCATCTGCGTCTGTGCCGTAAGGATTACATCTGCATCGACACAGGGGTCAATAAACTGGTATGTTTCTCTATTTATTGGAAACTGAGAATCAGAATGACTTTTTGCATTGCATACAGACAGGGTACAACACATTGTAAAGGGACTACAGGATCTTGCATTTAGTTCTACAGAACAGTGCCGGAAAACTAGAATTCATGAAGGTGCCTTCATGAAGTATGGTTGCCTCTGTAGTGGTTTTGCAAGGGTGTTACAGGTAATAGAATAAAAAAAGT
Organism: Lepomis gibbosus; assembly: GCA_029875015.1. Lineage (NCBI taxonomy): Eukaryota > Metazoa > Chordata > Actinopteri > Centrarchiformes > Centrarchidae > Lepomis > Lepomis gibbosus. The sequence goes on along the minus strand of JAPMOB010084295.1, from coordinate 12,686 downwards.
TAACGTCAAGTGAAAACAAAATAAGGACTACAGATGGATATATTTGGCCATTTGGTATAGGTGACAGTTGACATATCAAATACTTGCCTCTGATGTGGTAATAGTTTATCTTCACCTACAGGTTTCAATGAAAGTAAAGTTTCTAAACACAAGCACTGTGTCCCTCTTTCCAAATGATTTTTGAATGCCACTAACCAGTTTTAGAGTTCAAATGTACTAACTCTCAGACTCAATTTCTTTAAATATCTGCCACTTTAAAGAGAGAAAAAGTGAGTGCCACTAATGCAGTGCCATTGTCTTATGCATAACCAATATTAAGAAGTGTTCTCCACTTATACAAGAACTGTCTAAGTAAGGTTAGACAGATGCTCAGGTTGAAAACTCTCACAGCTGAATTGTCACACAACAACCCATAGACGCATACACACATGCCAAAAAAGATGGTGACTTGTTATAAAGCTTTGTTTACCTTCCAGATAAAAAAGGAAGAACGTGTAAAGAGCACCACCCTCCCATACTCCCGACCTTTGCCCTGCCTTTGCATTGAGGTAAAGCTTCTGTAAATACTTCCGTTTTTTATATTAGTAGTAGTAAATTCCATCACAGGGACTGAACACAATAAATTCCTCACAGGGTTGGTCTGCTGTGATGGATGCCTCAAGAGTCCATGTCTGCCCTTTCAAAGACCGTGAGTCACCGGATTGCTTTTAGTCACAATTCCTTTAGTAAACTGAGCGTGGGCTGCAACACTTCAAAACTGATACTGTGATCTCAACTGCCTGCAGGTCTCGAGGAGCTGTGGTTTGGAATTAACTTTGATCCCCTGGAGGGGACACTATCATGGGAGCCTGCCTGTCCAGTTACTGCCGTGGTTGGGTTGTGTCAGAAAAGAGATGACAGTGTCTGTGTGGATCTGCCTCACGCCTCCCAGAATGTTAGCAGAGAAAAGGTACATGTCTCCGACATGTAAAAGCAGCAGCTGTGTTTACGGTGCAAAGTTTCTGGCTACTTGTTATGGTCACAAATCACGTGAAGATTACAGGCATACTAGGCATGAAAGTATAGACTCGATCAAGATGATCTGAGATGGAGATTAAAAAACCAGATTGTCTGGTAATGTGTGTCACAAGTTAGTCACTGCTCCTAAAAATAGCCACCATTGTGATTCGTTGTGACCAGGTGAATGATAACAGCAAGGTCACAAGATACTATTTTAAGGTAAATGTCTCATGACTGACTACACAACAAGCACAATATCAAACTAGTCAGCTGATGTCTTCCTCAATGACTGAGGGAAAATTTATGACGACAGCAGGAGTTTCTTTTGCCAGGAACACTGCGAGTATCATCTTGCGCTGATGATGTCAAAGATAAATAAATGGTGTAATATGTCACTTTGCCAGACACCTGAAGACTCAGAGCTAGAATGAGTATTTTCTAACCTCTTGCTTAGTGCTTGGTGTATCTTGATCAGAGATCGTCAATGGATTAAACTCAGGACCTTTTCACTGGAGAAGGAAATTCTTTGTCTACATAAATGTCGCCAGTGACGCAGAGAGTTCCATCTGAAAGCTGAATCCGGATGACCTAAAAAAATTATTTAGTCTGAACCCAAACAAAACACAAGTAGTGTAGCTTTTAGTCAGTCTGAAAACTAAATACTTAAAGTATCCATTTTATTATTTGCAACACTGCCCTCTGTATGAAGATTACTCTTTCATAATTATTCTATCAATCTCTGCTTTTCAGATAAGATTTACTGAAGTGGATCCACACCCTCAACTGTGCATGAAGGTAATAATCACTTTGCCCTCTTTGGCTCTTCAGGAGTTGCCCTGTAGAGAAACAATAGAGCCAACACAGTTAGTGTATATATGCTCCCAGGGTCCTGTGCTCGCAAGGTACTATGCTCCCCAGCTTAATATCCTCTTTATATGGCACATTAAGGAGACATTTTAAAGGGTTCTTTGTTTTCAGCATTTTTTCCCCTTGGTCAGATGTTCAGTGTGTGTTTCTCTGCGTAAACTAACATACCAATTTCTTACAATGTTCTTACAATTGTCCAGAAAATATATACCCATTGCTCAGAAAATGCACACTCTCCCTGCAGTTGTTAGTTCAATGACTGCTGGTCCTGTCCATAGTGCTGAATCAGCAAAATTATTATCAGAACAATGGGCAGTCCCCATCTGATTACAGTTTCAGATACAACTGTTGCAACTGTTGTTTTATTGGTATCAGTTCAAGTAATAGGGATAGATTGACATGTTGGGAAAAAAGCATATTTGCTTTATTGCTACATGAGAAAATTGACACCACTCTAATATTTGTACATTAAATATGAAGCAACAGCCAGCAGCTGGTTAGTTTAGCTCTACACTACATTTGAAACAGAGGGAAAAGCTAGCCTGTGTGTAAGGGTGACACCATCCACCTAGAAGCACTTATATAGCTCACTTAGTAACATGTCATATCTTGTTTATTTAAATCAAACAAAAAACAAAGGATAAAAATGCCATGTTGCATGTTTACGGGGTTTGGTGCCAGACTATTCATTGGCCAACTTCCTTGGGTCTCTGCTTCTTGCAAGCTTTATAAGTGCTGGTAGGTAGATTTTGTTACCTTTGAACAGAGCCAGGCTAGCTGTTATAACCATCTGTAGGACAAATAGAAAGCTAACACCAGCATCTGGTTAGCTTAGGTTACTGCTTAACCGGTACCAGTTAGCTGGTAAGCTAAGCTAAGCCGTAGAGTGCTATCAGGCTTCCCATCTCTCTGCAAGAAAGAGAAAAACATACTTGCCAAAATGTCTAAAGGGTGGATGTGAGTACTTTATCAGACATGTACTTTCATGTAATTTTAGTGCTAGAACATTTTTTCAAGATGTTTTCATCAGTGGGAGTTAACTGGTAGCCTAACCACAAAGCAGAAGTACTGTAACTATTGTTATTTGCAGTGTTTTATGCTTTCTTCTGTGGGTATGGTATTATGTGCTTAATAGGCTTTCACATTTAGATTCCTTTATGTTTATGAGCTTTATTTAACTGGTGGAGAAGACAATAAACTATATAAACTATATATATTATTTTTTTAGTTCACTGCAGGCTCTCAGTCCTGGACCAGGTGCCCCTTCACTGATGCAAGATTCCAAGGTACCACTTTTCATCACATGGCATTTGAGAGCCACATTTGTTTTTTATTTTGACCATAATGACAGACATTATTTTATGTGGTGTTATAGACTTGTAGAAATAACGATAGCTTTGCAATGATTTCCAGCATGGGAGGTGGTTGTGACGAGAAGACAAGGTCAGGAAAACCTGACGATGTTGTCACAGATCACTGCAACGTTTTCTGTAGGCCTGTGTGTAAAGTCTGAAGGGCCCACTGTGTGCCAGGTCACAGAAACACACACCATGCGGGTGGTAGGTATCACACACTTGCTGTGAATATGGGGGAGTGTCCCTATTTTCATACTGCACTATGTTTGATCTATGAAGGAACTGTCACAACATGCTTGCAAAGGTTGAGCGCCTGCTTCTTGTCAATCAGTTTACTTTTTAAAATTTTTTTTTTGGATTTCCTTTGTGTTGCTAGTGAGCTTGAGCAATCTATAATCTACAAAGCAATTACAAGTAATTACACCTTTACAATAAAGGCTGCAAGTACCGTGGCTACATAAAAAGTGCCTCAACATGTTTACTGCTTCCGCTGCAGGAAGCCGCTCATTTATGTGTGTGTTCCTAATCTGTTATTCAACTGTAATGATTCATCATTCATTCATCTCTCTCCTGAATTTCTATTTATTAGTTGCAAAAGCAAAACGTCTTTAATGCCTGGATTGTTGTGCTTCTAAGGGATTTTTGTATCTTTTGTTCCTTTCTCAGGAAAAGCATAAAGCTGTTGGCTTAAACCTGGCAGGGGAACTATGCAACTCTTGTCTCCAGGTATGTTTGTGTAGTCAATAGATCTTTGACTGCATGTTCCATCACATTTAAACCGACATTGACTTTGAATACACAATTTGTTTTTGGATAGGTCAAGAGGCTTGATGTGAAATTTTCTGCCACTGTTGTTCACTGTCTTGAGCAATGCAGTAAGTATGGCCTGTAGCAAATTACAAACTAGAGTTGTCTAATCTGGGGCTTTCCCAATTGTGTCTTTCCCCTGCATTACTCTGTGTGACTCGCCACATCAGTTTGAAATGCAAATGGTTTTCACTACTTATTTTTTATTAAAATGTGGTTTAAAGCAGTAATAGACCATGTTTCATGTCACAAAATGTCCAATAGGGTAATCACAAATGTGTGTGCCTCTGAAGTGGTTTCTTGGAATCATTTTGTTACCAGCATAATGTACTCACCTTAGATGCTGTGTGCAATGGTGGCTGAAACCATTATGTATAAACATGAAGGCTCTGAAGAAAGTGAAGTCTTTGATGCTTTGATGTTTTCATTTGAGCTCAAATTTCTTGAGAACTCAAAATATTAAGAAACTGCGGGAAGCAGCGATACTGGTTGTATCATTTTTCAAAAGTCTACTAAACAAAGATAATTGTTTAATTATTCTCAAGGCTCTGTTCAATAGGAAATAATGCTTATTTGTTTTCTTGCCAAGAATTAGATGAGAGGATTGGTACCACTTTAATGTCAGTCTGTTCAATATGGAATTGGAGCTAGTAGCCAGTCAGCTTAACTCAGCATAAAGATTGAAAACAGAGGGAAAGAGCTAACCTGGCTGATTCAAAGGTTAAAAATACACCTACCAGCACTTTTAAAGCTCACTAAATAACACATCATGTCTGCTTTGTGTAATTCATACAACAACTTTTTTCCATTCTCCATGCTAAGCTAAGCTAACTTTCCAGCTTCATATTTATATGACTATTTAGGAAAACAAAGTGACACGTCATTTATGCCCATGTGCCTTGTAATTTAGCCCACAATTTGATTTATCGTGGGTGTGTGGATCTGCCCTACAGATTGAAGTTCAGCCAAGTTCCAACTGATTTCCCCATTATCACCTTGTTTATTAGGAGCTGGTATGTTGAATTTGTGCCTTGCGTGTTCTGAAAATGATATAGTTAACACTCTATAAACTGTAAATTCTCTTCACAGATCAAACATTGCCTGTCAGACTTGTCATCTCCAGTCGAGCCTCTTGGGACTTGACCTGGGTCGTTGTACCAGCTGGTGTTTGCCTTTCTGCCGTCATAATTTTCACTCTGTTCCTCCATGTACTGTTAACTGGTAAGTAGAAAATAACACTATCAAGCTCTGGCCTGCACTGCTGTCTTTTCGGCTGACATAACATTTTGTAAACCCATGTACCAAATTTTTGCCCAGTTAAAGTGTGCACCCTTCAGACTCCATTGCAAACTCCTGATAGCCCTCTCTCACTCACTGTCTCTCGCTCTCGTTCTCTTTCTCTCCCCCTCACCCCCAACCGGTCGAGGCAGATGGCCGCCCACCCTGAGTCACGATTTTGTTCAAGGTTTCTCTTCCTCCTAAAAGAGAGTTTTTCCGCGCCTATGTAGCCAAGTGCTTGCTCATGGTGGGAATTGTTGGGTCTGTCAGTAATATCACAAAGAGTAAGGTCAAGACATGCTCTGTATGAAAAGCACAATGAGATAACTGTGGTTGTGGAGCAATTAAATAAAATTGAATTGAATTAAATTGATAAGGGGTCTGGACTTCCAGAGCCCAGTCAGCACAATCATGGTTAAGGCTTTAATGAATTGTGTTTAATGTCAAAAACAGTTGTTAATTACATTTGTTTTCCCTCTCCTTGGTATCTTATTGAACTTGTAACATATTCTCAGATAATTGTGGTTGCAATCAGGTACAAAACACAACTTGTCAATGATAATTGCACACTTGCCTGCTGCACATGCTTGCATAATGCTTGCTGTACTTTTTGCGGCCTTCCCCAAACTTGTGGTACTGTTTCTTAAGAAATTTGTGTGTACAGCTCAGTTGTTTGATTGATCGATTGATTTTTCAGTGGTCTTTAATAAGGACTTTCTTTGTGAATGAATGATTTATAGTAAGCTACAATTGCATGTATAATGGATGTATTGGGTAGTGTACAACTCATTTGAATGGAAAATAACACAGATCTTCTCATAATATTGGTCTATTTCCTCATCTGATTCCCCTGTATTCTATTTTAGTGTATCAGAGGAGGAGACAAAAAAGAAATGGAGGCTGTACCTCTAAAAAGCAAACAGGTAAGCTTATCATAATCTTTTTCATTCTGTGGACTGTATAGCATATGCATTTTCAAATACATAAATCCTGATCCTAATACTTTGGTTTGAAAGATCCTGCTTTTGACTGTGTGGTCCCTGCATTGCCAACTCAACCTGTTGTCAGCGGAGGGGTCCTCATACCTGATTCTCCACAGTGTGGGAACACTGAAAAGGCTAACTTAATCTCCAACTGACCAAGGAACGGTGCTTGTTAAAAGCGTTAATTGTAATGTGCAGTATAAAATTAAAAAGATGTTACTCAAACCAATTAAGTTCTCTGTTGAATGCAGTGTACCACGATGGGACAGACATTTCATATGTTATGTATGTTACTGTGTATGTGCTGGTTAGTATACTTGTTATAGTTATTTGCTGCTGTTGATGTATTCTGTGTAGTTTTGTCTGCTTAGGTGAAAGTATATATTAGAAATTTTTAAGTTAAAATATTCTTTCAGCTTGCAGCTAAATGGTCAGTTCCTGTCCTTATTAAATTAATATTTTCAATAAAAATTCAAAATATGAAACAAAACCTGTCTTTTGTTTTTTTAAAAACATGTGTGTAAAACTGGTAATTACCACTATTATTGTCAAACTAAGGTGTGGTTTTGCTCACACCCTGTAGAAGCCTTCCTCAAGCCCCCACAGGCAACAGTTCTTCTTTGCTATTTACATGAAGTATAACCCTTTCCAAGAAATGAGATCATGGGAGCCCTGCAATGCGTAATTGCAGACTTGTTCAGACAAGCCCACACTGCTGTCTGATGTCACTTTGTTTATCCTATGTTCTTTTTTTACATTTACTCTTCTAGATTCACATACACATCTGCTTGTGTGGAGTGTGTTAAGCCCCATGTACCAAATTAAAAAAACAAACATTTTATATACTATAAAGCTCAGAAAACATCACAAGTGGCAATGAGCAAATTACATGGACATGTGAATTATAATAACTGCTGTCATCAATAAATTTATACTAAAAATGTATCAAATGACTATAGGTAATGTGAAAGGTGTCACTTGTACTGAACCCACATAGATACACCCAATTCTGCAGTTTCTTTTAGCTCTAGAGCATTTTATCCTCTTTCAGCTCATTGTTTTGGTTTTACAATCTGTTCTGGTTCTGGTTCACCTGTGCCTCTCTAATCCAATTACCTGCACATACGTATGCCCGTTTACATTAACATTTCCAATTGTTCTCACACCGTCTTCCCAAAACTCTGTTTCTCTCCTCTCTCAGTGGGCAGCAGGGTGGCCCAGTGGACAGCACTGTGGCAGCGAAAATGTCCTGGGTACAAACCTTGGTCATTCCAGGCCTTTCTGTGTTGGGTTTGCATCTTCTCCCTGTGTTTGTATGGGTTATTCCCTTGCGCTCCAGTTTTCTCCCACCGTCAAAGACATATGTGCTAAAAATTCCTAATTCCTCCAAACTAATTGTTCTTTTTCTGCCACTCCGGCCACCCAAATCAGCCTCCTTCATCCATAACTTCTTAACCCCTTCATCCTTCCCCCCTTGAGCACCTTCATCCCTACCTTCCAAACCCCTCATCCTTACCTTCTCAACCCCTTTATTCCTCCCCCTTGGACCCCTTCATGGCTCCCCACTTCGACCCCTTCATCCCTCGACTCCTTCATCCCCCACTCTGGACACCTCCATCATATCCTTCTGAAACTTCTCGCTATTGAAATAAATTACTTCTTGTATCACACAATTGCCGTGGTCTTAGTGAAAGCACACCTGTAGAAGCTGCTGAGGATTGATGGTGACATGCCAGACTTCCTCAGCTAGTGCAGTCTTTGGTAAGCCTTCTTGTGCAGCTGTGCCATATTCTTTGCCCAGCTTAGATACTCACTGATATGTACACCCAAAAACTTGTAACTACCCACCTTCTCCACCTCAGCAGTAGTTATGTTGATGTTCTCATATCCACAACCATCTCCTTGGTCGTGCTGATGTTCAGTATATGGTTGTTGGCATCACTCCATGTGACCAGGTCTGACATCTCTTTCCCGTATGCTGCCTCCCCATCCCCAGTGATCAGGCCAACGACTGTTGTATCATCTGCAATTTTGATAATTATGTTATCATGGCTGGGCAGCAATACAGTCATGTGTCAACAGGGTCAATGGTATTTTGCCGAGTCCACAGCCTTGAGGAATTCATCTGTCCATGATGAGGGCGGTGAAATGATTCTTGCACAACGCAGGAGAGAAGCGAAGGTTATGCGGCTTGGAATTCTGCAATAACTGTCCTCTTTTTTTACAGATGAGTGAGGAGTGTATGCATGGCTAGTGAGATGGCATCAGCTGTAGATCTATTGCTCTGATGAGGATCTAGAGTTGCTGGGATAATACTCATTAGAATCAGAACCACAATCAGAATAAGCTTTATTGCCAGTATTTTACACATACCAGTTCACCAGATGGTCCAACTCCCACCTGTAGGCCGAGTCATCCCCATCAGAGATGAATCATATGAGGGTGGGGTCATCTGCAAGCTTCAGGAGCTTGATGGATTGGTGACTGCAGGTCAGTCTGAGTGAGAACCAATGGTCTGTAGTCATTGAGGCTGGATATTGTTGATTTCTTAGGAACAGGGATGATTGTAGGGTTTGAAACAGGATCAAACTGTGGACAGGGCGGCGGAGAGGTTAAAGATGCCTGAGGACCTGTCTGGAGATGTTATCTGGCCCTGCCGCATTGCATGTAATTATTTTACTCAGCGACTTATGCACCTGTGTGGGGTTAAGTACGAGCTCTTAGCTAAAGAGATCTTTTCTCAGCAATTGATGAAGACCAACACAGAGACAGGAGACTAAATATTGGCCTAATATTCATCAGGTGGACAGAAGCATGACTCACAATGAAAGCTAATGTTGCTCTGTATCTGCTGAATGTGTAAATAAGCAACTATTAGGTAACATATTTGCCATATCAAATGAAAGATCAAATGTGGCAGTAAACACAGGTTTAAGTGATGCATGAATAATGCTGGCATTTGAAACTTTGACCTGCTGGTGGCATGATGAAAATTTCAAGAATCACCAAAGTCACTAGAGTCCATCCTCTGGGGACCAAGAAAAAAAAACATGACAATACAAGCAATGCAATGATATTTCAGCCTGGACCAAAATGGTAGACTGCTAGACTAAGCCATGACCTTGTCACCTTTATTTAGTTTGGTGGGGAAATTAAATTTGAGTTGAACCCAGGAAGTCGGCTATTATGTGTCTAAGCTCAGTTATCTAAAGATTTCATCTTATCATATGTTGCTTTGTTTGGCTCTTATCGACTTAAAGTAAGCTACAAGCATGAATGTCAGGCTTCCAGGCAATTCCAGCCTACAGCTTTAGCTTGAAGAGGCTGGATGCAAGGATGGACTCCTGATTTTCCATGTTGGTCTGAAAAGCAGCTGGTTGCCAGAAAAAGAAAAAAGCTTCAGCTCATGACAAAGGCCCTTACATCTCTACCTTCCTTCTACAATCTCTTCCCCTACCACTTTACTGGACTACCTACATCTTTCTCTGAATAGGAATGATTTCCGTTTGGTTTACATAGTCAAATAATGTTGTTCCAAACAGGACAGTGTACCAGTAAGAGAACAGTCGCCTCTCAGTGCAGATCCTGACGCATACAGCCTGCAGGCATGCACAAGTACACAATCCACCCTGTGACAAGGATTTCATACACGAGGAACTTGTTACTGTAAAATTCTAAATGGGTCAGCCTCTTGGTCCGCATGTGCTCAAACACATTTCCTTGTTAGATATCTTTTCAATGGACAGTAGGTAAGCATGTAAAAACATGCTGAGTCAAATATAACACAAGAAAAGTCCTCTTTGAAATTAAACTCATCTTGCAGGATGTAGGAACATAAGCACTGTTTAATTTCATCCTTTAACACAGGACTGAAAACCTTTTGCATGACAAAGCCAACCCATCTCATGTGGCCTTTTCCCAAAACCTGTATATACAGAGAACACTTCCTCATAGTAGAAAGAAATCTTCTTATATGAATCATAAAACAGGTTCACATGTGTTTAGAGAAATTGTGAGTGACCTTTAATTGGCATTATATCAGTGTGTCAGTATTAATTATAGCTTTGTCACATTGAGGAAATAATAAAATGTGAATGTTATCTGTTTATTGTAAATTATCATTATGATTCATGGTGACACAGCAGGTATCAGGTGGTGCATCAACCTAGAATGGATCCTGGATGTGAAACACAAGTTGGAAATGCTTACTCACTCACTTAAAGGGTAAGTCCACTTAAATTTCCCATCTTCCCATTAATACGTGTGATTTTACATACATGCCCACATAAGAGGTGAATTTGTGCTGCCAAAAGCATTGAATGATGGTTATTTGATCTTTCCAGAATAAATTTCCTGTTTGCCCAGGTTAATCCACTGATCTCACAACAAAAAAAATCATTGTTTCTAGAAAGGCACATTGCTTGTTTTTAGCCATGCTATGAACATGGCTCTACAGATAGCAATGTTGTTCAGTCAGTCCAATACTCAGACCTAAATACCTTAAGGCAATGTTTTGGGATTTTTGAAGTAGGGCTGTATGCAGTAGATGGAGCAGAGACCGGCACAGAAGCTAAGCAATGTAGACCCTCCTGCTGTGGACAGAGTCAGCTACCTAAAAGAAAGCCCACTGAAAAAATCATCTCCAGTATACGCCATATTTATCAAGCATCATATTTTCAAGCATTTACCTTGCAGTCATGCAGTCATTTCCTTTATACAGATGTAAACGTACATCTTCTCCACATGGCAAGGAATAAACTGGTGGAGAAACACTGAATCCTCATTTTATTTTATTGTGGACAGATCTTTATGTGTTGAGTTTATTTTCTTGAGAATCTTGTGGATGATGTGAATGGAGCAATCCTGTTGACAACAGAAAATGTGTACTGTCCGACTATTTACAGTCTTAAACTATCTGGATAACTGTGAAACCACTGGAAGGTGAGGGAAAGGGAGAAATCCAACTTACGCAGTGCGCATAAATAAGAAGACTAAAGAAAGAAAGCAACCAGAACAAGAATGAAAGGAAACAATGCAAGAGACACAACTAAACTGATAACAGTAACAGCAAAGAGAAAAATGAGCCAGTGATATCATTTCAGTCAGATCATGTTAAAAGCTTCAGTGAGATAGTTAGATATGAGAGAAAGTCATGTGTGATGACTTTCTGATGAGATAGATACAAAGTGGACTGAAGGTGTAGCTGACACATCTGAGTCTTTCCTAAAATAAAAAACGATGATTGTGTTGCTTTTGTTAAATCAAACCCTTTCTAAGAAATCCCATACAGAGCAGAATGACTCACTGGCTCCTCCATCTGACTCCACTGGCTCCTCCATCATACAGGTGCAGATTTCCCTTGATTTCATTCCCTACAACAATGATGTTGGAATGTGTTTTTCCCCAAATATAATTTTATTCACAATGCACTGTAAAAGATAACATCGGGAACATTTGAAATGTAACTCACAAAAGCCGAAAATAACACCATGAATGCAGGCAATCATACTTTGTGTACAAGATCATGTTGGTATTTCTATGTAAGCAAAATGTCTCTATTTGATCCATTTCAGACAATAAAGTTAAAATATGTTATTTATGTTCTATAAGGAAATACTGAGTTATGTGAAAAATTATTCACACTTCAAATATACAAGTTCATAAACTATGTATAAAGCTCCCTGTTGTTAGTGTTTTGTAGTCATTGTATTATGAGGGACAACATATGCTTTCTGACTGAGAATTGTTGCCAATGTTTTGGTTGAACAAAGTTATTTTGAGACATGAGACAAGTTTTGATGGTTTGAGTGAGTTTTGAAGGATTAACTGTTTGGCCAAGATGCATGTTGGTAAAGAGAATGAAATGTTTTGAAAAAGTGGCTTCAGTATTGGCCAATGCTTGTCAGCATTGATTAAAAAAACTGTAGTCCCTGTTTGATAAAATTATACAATCTTTTCACTGCACAATACCTATGAGTATAATTCTTTTAACTATAATAAATATGATTAATTTAGAGTAAAAACAAATAGTGAAAACGCAGTATATGGTGTACAATACATGTTGAACAGTGCCATCTTCAGGCAAAAAGAAAGAATATAGTTGCCTGAAGCCTGATGTGACAACCTTAAAATCTTTCTTATGTATGGCCCAAAGACATTTATTTTATAACGCTATGAAACAGAGAAAAGCAGTAAATTGTTGTACTAGAGAAGCTGCAACCAGCTAATGTTTGGTATTTGTCTAAATGTATCAAAATATAGTAGCTGCTGATTGATCCTCTGTTGAACTACTCATGGAATAATCATTTGAGCTTTAGCTATCAAGTCATTTAACAATTGAAAATATCAAACATTATGTGGTTGCCGCAGCTCTAGTGTCTGTAGCTGTAGTGCTTCA
>JAPMOB010084179.1:0-13060 GCA_029875015.1 Lepomis gibbosus | reverse complement strand
TGTCCCTGAGCAAGACACTTAACCCCTAGTTGCTCCAGAGGCGTGCGACCTCTGACATGTATAGCAATTGTAAGTCACTTCAGATAAAAGCATTAGCTAAATGAATAAATGTAATGCATTGTCAGTTGCAGATCTCGTGCTTTGTTGAAGCTTGTATCTTGTTCCTCAAATGCAGGTGTCTGCCAAATGAATAAATGTAATGTAAATGTAATAGCAGTGCTTTGAGCTAAATGCTAACATCACCATGCTAACATAGTCACAATGACGATGTCACACGGAGCAGTTTTTAGGCACTCGTACTTTACTTGTATTTCTCTTGTATGCTGCCTTATACTATTACTTAGCTACATTTGAAAAGGAAGTATTGTACTTTTTATTGCACTAAATTAATTTCACGGATATTTTTCAGATTAAGGCATAAAGCATGTGATGAGTTTATAAAATGCATTTTATTGACATATTAATTAAGCTACTCAGTGGCGAATTTAAAAGTAGCCCCACCCTGACCACTTACAACAATAGAGTGGGAGCCAGAGCCTTCAGCTATCAAGGCCCTCTTCTGTGGAATCAGGTCCCAGTTTTCGGTTCGGCAGACACCATCTCCACATTTAAGAGTAGGCTTAAGACTTTCCTCTTTGATAAAGCTAAGAGTTAGGGCTGGCTCAGGTGAGTCCTGAACCATCACATAGTTATGCTGCTATAGGCGTAGACTGCTGGTAGATTTCCCACAATGACCTGAGCTCCTCTCTTCTCCTATCCCTCTCCATCCGAGGTTTTGTGCATTCTCGTCCCTTTCCTCTCTCCTTCTGTAGCTTTCTGCAGCCGTTTCTGGCTCCGGAGCTGTAGAGTCTGGATCTTTGGTTGTGGGCTTCCTGCTGCAGCAGCAACAACAACAACAACAACAACAACAACAATAATAATAATAAATAATTATTTCTACAAACGCTGTTATTTTACATCTTTATGTGGAACCCAACCAGTCAAGACAGATGGTCTCTAAATATAAATATTCTGATCAGTACATTAAAGTATTACTCATTTATATCTTTTATATTTCTCCTTCAGCTTTTTGAAATTATATTTTCTCCAGCTTGTCTTGGCTGTAAATACCTTTGTGGTTCCCAAGAGGCTTCATGATAGCATCTGTTGTGATGACATTGTTCGGTCTTTTCCTCGTATGTGACCCCCCCAGCCATCTCTACCTCCTCTTCTTCTTTAATTCCACATCTATCAGTTCTTGTTTGATGGATTTCCACAAACATTTCACTCAGGGCCGTCGCAAGAGGAGAAGTGCAGCAAGCAGCTTAAAATGAAATGATACCACTGGAGATATGAGAAAAATCATTTAAAAAAGGAAATACAGTCAGAATTGTACCTGAAATGCAGCTCATGTTGCTTTTACTTTCATACCAGCAAAGAAAAGAAGTTACTTTTCTCAAATGTTGGATATTATTTTGGAAAGAAATGATCAGTGTTTCTTAGAAGACAATTTAAAAGTAAAAACAACAGTCTACTGATTGAGCCAAGTTCGCCACCAAAAAACGTGTCGGTTCTAACTGTGAGACAAAAATATAGAGAAATAATCTACAGGCTATTTTAATGACAAAAACCAACCTCCCCTGCTGTTTGCAATCAGCACACACTTGTAAGAAAAAATACATGCAGTGAGATAAAGAAATAAGGGGGAAACAATGTGTAAATCACTTTGGGTTCCTCTGAACGAAGCAGCACATTTATGGACCATATATGGAAGCTCTTGTTAAAGTTATTGTGCACTAAAATGTTAACTTTTAAATGTTTTTGGCTGTAGCTCACATATGTAGTACATTTATCTTAAAATAAGCTCAATAAGATGTATCAGGGTTTATTATCGCTGTTTTTTTATTTAAGTGATTTAACAGGATGTTTACTTGAGTAGGTGATTTGATAACTCCTTTCCATTTCTGAACATTATCTCAAAACAACTGCTAGCATTAAAAGGAAGCACTTTGTTGCTACATGCATTATAAATGAGTCTTAAAGGGTTAGGCCAAATATCTGCATAGTATCTGAAAGTATTCCCAGGAATCTTCTGGTTGCAAAAGTTCATCAAATAAATCTTAAATGTTTTGGGGGATTAAGTGGTTGATATCTGAATTTTTAGGTGGAGAGAGGATTTTCTGTTATCTTACTCTAGGGAAGAATACAAACTGTCCACGTATATGAAGTAATTGTTCAGTAGCATTCATCTGGAAGCTTGTGTAACCCATCCAGGCCGGATGACATGTAAAACTGCAAACTATATGGAAACTGAACAATTTAAGTGTAGTTTTCTTCATTTTCTGGTTGTACAGGGAGATGGGAACCCTGCCTTTGTAAACCACGGAGTAGACAGAGCAAGATTACTCTAAAGAGAGACATCAGTGTGATGTACGATCACACTGAATATTATCAGACCATTTGGACCAGTGCAGAGCATCATATCCCTTTGAAGTGTAGATCAGATCTATCTAACATCTGATGACGGTCAAAGCGTCCTTTGAATAATGGTGTATGATTACAGAGAAGCAGGTGAACAAACATCCTGCACTTTTGGATCATTTACATGTGAGATGGTGCTATAAATCAACACTGTCATCATGTAGCATTTCAGCTGCTGAGGAGACGTTTACAACGGGAGAAGTACAGAAAATGAGAAATGTAGTTATGAAATGTTTATTATCAGTGGTTAAAAGGAAATAAAGCTGATTTTCATTGTAGAACAACATTGTTAGACTATATTTGCCCTCAAATGTAATCTAATTTAGTTTCAAATCAAATCCAATTACAGCACATACATGAATAAATCATAAGACTTTTTACTTTGAATCTCAGTATATAAAGAGATTAGACATGCATTGTAGAATAGAGTTGATATTTTTATGTGTTTACATGAGTACATCAATAGTGAATAAATTCAAGTATTCCCATGTAAAAAAAACAGTTGAAAATAGAACTTCAGATAATGATGTTAGGTAAAACCCTCTGGAGTTTGTCAATTCATCGGTGAACACACTGAACATGTTTATTTAAACAGAGTATATATACAGTAACAGTTACTTTATTTATATATTATGTAGAGACAAGCTGAAAGCCTGTTCAGATGCTGATGTGGGCCTTTCACACAATATCTTATTTATTTGTGTAGACCATTTAACATCCTACTAAATCAATATTTTCAGTGATTTTCACGCAAACGTAGACCTTCAATGAAAAAGACACAATGGGTTGGAATAAAGTCACTTTACATGTAAATAAACTGCATTATATTTGTGTGTATAAATAGTGAAAACATATTTTTTACGCCCTAGAAGTGTAATATAATAATATTTTCATTTTATATTTTGTTAAATTTACAAAATGAGAAGCCATCTACCACGCATATGGCGTAAGGACAGTATAAAAGGTGCAAACCAAAAGAGAAAACACTCAAAAGCATACAAACATGAACTCCAATGCAGAAATGTCCCACTGACCTACTATTACACTGCAAAAAAAGGGTTCAGATCCCTAAACACACCCTGTCTAGCCAACAGCATAAGGAAACGCACCATCACGCTTTCCGCATGTCCTCCCCTCTTCATTGGCTAAATTTTGATCAGGCATCAAAGTATCTGATAGGCTGCGGCGGCAGTGGTGGCAGAGAGTTGTTGCTGTTGCTAGGATCCTGTTGCTAGGATGGCTGCCATCTCGGAGGCTCAGCAGGAAACATGTAATGAATCATGGATGGTTGATTTTTCTCTAAGCACCCTAATCTGTGATGCAGATGAGCCCAAACCCCCCTTTCCCCCGTCCCCACCCTCCTCCTCCTAAAGGCAACCCTCCCACCCCCCCAACTCTGGATGGGTTCATCAGGAAGAAAAAAAAAAAAAATCAAGTTTGGATTTGGAGGGCTGGCGTTGCAAATGGTCCTGAGATTGCTATTGAGGGTGGTGTGGAATACTGATATCAATTCTCATGCAAAAACAAGGAGGTCAAAGGTCGCAACCAGTTATTTGTTGAAGGAGAGCCAGAGGCACACCAGCGACGACCCCTCCTGACCCCTGAGATTATTCTTAATGCTTATGACTTGTGAAGTTCGGACAGACTCACGCCTCCTGAGAGGGGAAATAGGTGATATTACAGCTGATATTTAAACTGCAATTCACAGGATGCCACTTTTAAGACAAACTTAATCATTTTAAGTGTAGTGAGTAAATAAGAGAATTGAAACTAACAGCTGTCTGCGCAACTACATGCTATTCAGAAAGCCGAGATTAAATTTTCTGCTGCTCACAAAAGCATTTAACTAGGGAGACTTTTCCCGTCGCTGTTATTGTACATTGTACATTCTACAGTATGTTTTGCTTTTAAAAGTCATGAAAAAGCCTGATTAGGATTCACAAAAGGTCATCCATCGTGGTGCAAATGTGCCGCTGTGACTTAACAATCGCTGTGGGCATTTTTAATATCATGCTATTATACTGTGCAGAGGGTATACAGGACTGTGTTTAGCAGGGAACATGGGGAGGGCGTTTCAACCCCCAGCTGAACCACAGTGTGCATGACTTATTTATTCCTGTCCTGTAAAAAGAGTGCAGCTGTTTCATATAAAGTGGCAACCAGTTAAACTATTCATACGAAACACTTCTCATATAGACGCTGAACATTATCCACAGAGGGTAAGACAGTGTAAAAAGTAGTAATTACCGACAACAGATGACAGACAATATGGGCCTGCTGCTTTAATGGTACACAGCAGAAATAGTGAAATGAGCAGCTACAGTGACTCTGCTGTATGTAAACATCTTGAGTTGTGCACCACTGTGGGTTTTCCTGCTACTGGAATAATATTTTCTTTTATGTAATTATATGTTATATGTCCGGCTTTGGCTCCTTGTCCTCCTCCTTTGAGTCCTTTGAGTGCTTTTGTGATTTATTTTATTTACTTATTATATCAAGTTTGTCACTATTTGTCTGCAACATTAATGTTTTTTTTTGAAAGACACCCTTAATCTCAATGGGGCTTCCTGTCAAAACCATGATTTAGAAACTACAAAATAATATCACACATCTCTATATTTCCCATCCATGGCCTTTAATTAACCCCTTCCCTTCATGGAAAAGTGCATCCCTTGACAGCCTTGCTCTCCATTTCCTACACTTTGCCCTCATCTTCCCTCCTGGCACGTCACAAAACGGATCCTTTAGAATCTAGTTGTATACGTGATGCTAATACCTTCTGACATATTTGTTCACCATCTCTTTATCATTAATAATTATGCAAAGGAGGTGCCTTCTTAGCCGAGCAAAAGAAAGCAATCTTAGTATGCAAATGGTTAAGGTCCCTGAGGAGTGTAGCGATTAGATGTGTGTTGATAAACTCACTTATGATGAGTGACAGTGAGCAGGATTGAAGTCGCGCTGGTCAGCACCGCCGCAGACACTGATGAAAACGCTACCGCCAAATGCCAGGGTATCCCCAGATGCATGATGGGGCAGGGATGAAACAGTGTAAAATGTCAATGTGGTTGCTGTGCGCCCATTAATATCCAGAGAGATGTGGAGGCAAGGGGGTGGGGGGGCGCAACTTCAGATGCTAACATCCCAAAACCTTTGACCAAACCATGTCAACCACCATGACTGGGCCATGAATCCCGTGAAACACCCAATTTTACATCCGACCTTACAGTTCTACGCCCAGTTAAACCAGCTACTCGTAAATCTTTCTCTAAGTCTGGGTGATCTTAGTAACATGTTTTTAGTATCAACTATCTGGTTTCAAACTATTGATTATCTAAACTGGATGCCTAACTTCCAAAAATAATTTTTAGGCAATATTTTTTATGTAGGTTTGATTTGCTATATTTATATATGAAATCATGGAGAACTGTGTTTTAGAGTTTGCAGCAGATTTCATGTAGCTACAGTATGAGTGAGAGGGATTGAGCTAATGTAAATTAACTGACGTTTGGTAATTTAGTCTAATGTTATCAGCATAATAATGTTGTGTAATTTCATGTCGGACGTGTCATTTATTGGGTGTAGATATTTAGTAACATCCAATCTCTACGTAAGAACTAATTGTGTGGTGCAACACATTTTAATTTAGTTATTTGCACTTAGTAAACACTTACGAAGTAGGCAAAGTTTGAACTTAACGAACAGACTTCTGAGGATAAATTATTACACTCAGGAATCATTTCCTTAAAATTGTAAATTAATTGTAGTTAATCTGTGTTTGATCCTTTATAAAGCAGAACAAATGTTACATGGAGAGGCAACATTGGATGCTTAGACCATTGTCTGTAGCTGATTAAAATGGTTTTGGTTGTGGGTGTAATAGTTTGTTCAAAGATAAGAAAAAATACAAGCTTTTTGAAAATATTTATACCAGAGCTGCGTTAAGATGTGGTAAAATCACATCAGTTTTATCTTAGCTATGTTTATTTTGTGCGTATCGTTTTAGTTTTTTATGACAACATGGTGGGAGTCCATATTTTTAAGCCACAAATTATTGCATGAGCAATATACATAACAAGTATACATAACTCTTCAGGCGAGATCAATTTTCTCAGGATCAACGTTTTGACGAACAGAGACAGAAGAAGAAGCGAGACACTAGCCGGGAGTGCCAAGTTTAAAAGCTTGTTTGTTTCTTAAGAAGATCAAAGGTATCAAGGCCTTGGACAGACATGAGAGGCACAGCCTCTACAATCTGCTCTCCATTCACTCCCAACAACATCAGCAAAGAAAAACAAGGCTTTTCTTTGGAAAATCCTGGAAAGCATCCCAGACAGTTTTCCCAACAAGCAAACACTCAGGGATCTCCCAACGCTATCCACTGGGGAAATGACATGTTTGTCAGCATGTTGTGTGTTATCATACAAAAGTTTAATCATCCACAGGTGGGGTTTTTTCAAGTGCAAAAAGATAAAGCACCTCTCGGACTTGGCTCCAGAACCTTAAACGTGACTTGAAAAGTAAAGTAGCTGCGTTTTTTTAATGTACTCAGCAATTGCTTTTTAAGCAACCAAGTAGATCCGATTAAAGCTACAGTCAGGTTCTCACCCATAAACCCATAATTCAACAGGACGTAGTTTAATAAGCAAAATCAATTTTTGTTGACTTGTCCACAATATCTAAAGGGGTTATTTCACCCACAAGGTTATTAGACCAAACAAATAACAGCATTTCACTTCAAGTGAAGTATATCTAATGTGGTGGTTAACAACCTTTTTTCCCCCAACGCACCTCGACAGCCCTATAAGGATTACTTCTTCATTGTAACCCTTTGATGGTTTCATGGAATATTTCAAGAATTGTTTTATTTTTTTCAATAGGTTCGGCCACGTTTGCTGTTGTCTAACTCTCACTTGGTGGTATTACCTTATAGTTGCCTGTTTACACATCTAGCAGATATGGATATCATTGGGAAATGTGTTTCTGGCCACCTGGAAAGTCCAATATTAACTCTCCTTTTAGCTCTAGTTTTGGTCTTCACCAGCTCCTGAGAAAGATATCCGACTCTTTAGCTGCTTAATGCTCCACTGTGATCACCAACTACTCGTTAACTTTATATGTCTGCTGTTTAGTACTGAACAGGTAGTGAACAGTCAGTTCTGAGAGCTTTTTTACTGGAACAGCTGCCTGCTGCATTTGGAAACAATGGTTATGAGAGCTGTGAAAGTGAAGCAGCAAAGTAAATTAAAGTAAAAGTAAGATCGTAAAACCAAAGCAATAAGCTGAAATATGATAAAATGCCCTGCAGTGCTGATGAAAACTGCAGTCAAGTGATAATTCTCTGTGAGTTAATCACTAAAAGCGAATAGTTTATCATACAATTAGTTATAGGATGCATTGGTAATGTGAAAATATTCATTATAGCTGCTTTGAACATTTTCTGCAAATGGAAAAGCGTGCAATAGATTTTTCGTGAAGCTAAACAGCCTGATGTTTGTTCTTCCACTTGCAGAAAATGCTTAAATAAACATCAGGTTGTTTTGGGTTGGTTCAGAGCTTCATTTTTTATTCTTTCACGATGCCCGTTCTTGACCAACAACTGACTGCATTGTACCGCCGTGGAGAGGATTTTGGAAGTTGGTATGAATGTGTTCAAACTGACATGGTGTCTTTTGATAATAAATATACTAAAATCATCAACATATCATTTTGTATTGCTTTTTGTATATTTATTTTCCTCCTGAACACAAATAGGTCTCATCTCCAAACATATGAATGTATTTTCTTATTAAATCATACTTTCTTGTTGTATTGTATTTCCCACTGATAACTGCAACCCCGGGGTACAAGTACCCCTGGATGGGAATCACTGGTCTAATGAAAGAAAGAGTTGGCCATAGAGGAAATACTGGCTGGTTGATGCATTTCTTTTTAAGACTGCATGAATTTACAAGTGTGTCAGAAGGACTGAGAGCCAACAGTGATTACAATAAACCATAGAGAGATCATCAAAGAGTGGGCAGGATCTGTAAGACTCACTGAGGTCCATGGCTGAAAAGGCCCACTTGACGTTCTTGGCGGTGTGGAGGCCCCTATGAGGGACCTGCAGTGTGTGTGTTTTCATCTGCTTGTTTCAGGACTGAATGATTCATCGGCTTTGAGATGGCTTTACTTCAAAAACTCTCTCTCTTTAGATGTATTTCCTCATTTCATGCACATGACTTTTCGCTTTTGCGTTACTCCTGAGCTTTTCTGTTTGGTGGTAGAAATTTCTACGCGATGCCAGGCAGATTTGCGAGTACTTTCTGGTGGCATCAAGATTACACAGGCATTTGCCTACTTTACAGCCATTTATATTCCTGTGATATGCAAGCACTCCTTAACAACAGCGAGATACGCTGATTTTGACGGATCTCACTCCAAAGACTTATCCGAGCTTATGCAGTAATTTAGAAATCCCCAAATTAAAAATCACTTTGAGTTAAACCAAGCATCCAAAGAGTCAATACACAGTATCTAATTTTGTGACTTTTTCAGTGCGCATTAATCCTCCCAAATGGGCGCTGACAGGATATCACATGGTATTGTAGCACACCAGATACCTCAGGAAGCAATTACCATGAATACATTTTCTAATAAACTTGTACCCATCAGATGATAAGCAATTAAACATGCGTAATTATGGTTTCCATACAGTAATTTCTAAGCTGATTAGGTTTGTGTGCTTTACAACCTGAATGGGCGAATATTAATAGGGTTTTGGTTTGGTGTTGCTGGTTAGCAGTGGCAGCTCATCAGCAAAATCATATGCAAATGAGGCCTCAGGAAGTGCATGAAGCCTCGTTCCCAGCTATTAGGACTGTCAAGGGAGGGTGGGACATGTCAACGGGCAGCACACGCACATGAAGCGCACACACATTGTTGAAAGGTAGGGAATTATACATTCTGTACATGTTACATGTATTCATGTGTTTGCTCTTCTCTGTTCTCTGGTAACAGAAGCCTTGCTATACTTATAACTCAAATTCATCCAATTTTACAGTCGATTTTATCTTCAGTCAAGCAATGCTACATTACTAAAGTTTCAATTATAATCAATAATATCTATGGTTTGGGCAATAAACATTATCAGTTGGTATATATAGTCCTGCTCAACATTATTGGCACCCATGAAGAAAATTAATCAAGTTAAACAATTCTGTTGTATAGGGAACTTGTGTTTGATACAAAAGAGCAAAAGATAAACAACAGTTTAAAACAATAAACAATGGGAGGAAAAAAATAGGGAAACTTAAAGCTTGCTGTGTATTGGCACCCTTTGCTGTAAATCAGTATGGAAACACATTGTGACTCACCTGCGGTAAATCACAAAAGATAATCAACTGTGATAAATCGTCTGTGCCCATGTGACATGAATTAGCCAATGAATGATGACTTCCGTGTTTTAAAAAGCCATCTGTTATCCCCTGTTCCTTTGTCACAATGTTGAAGACAAAGGAGCTGTCTGGGGACATTAGAAGTGCAATAATTAGCAAACACAAGATGTCCAAAGGGTATAAGGCCATCTCCAAAGACCTTGGTATCCCTGTTTCAACAGTGCGTATTGTTGTTAAGAAGTTTGCCAAGCATGGAACTGTCAAGAACCTCCCTGGACATGGGGGGAGGAGAAAAATTGATGAGAGAAGTCTGCGAAGGTTGGTACGTATGGTGGACAAAACACCACGGCAAACATCCAAAGACCTGAAGGCCAGCCTGGAAGAGTCTGGGGTCATAGTTTCCACAAGTTCCATACACCGCACACTAAACCAAAAAGGGCTTCATGAGCAAAGGCCAAGGAAGACACCACTGCTGAGGAAAAGACATAAAAGGGAATGACTAATCTTTGCCAAAGAGTACCTGGACAAACCACAATCCTTCTGGAAAATGTTCTGTGGACAGATAAAGCAAAAATAGAGCTTTATGGCAATGCACACCAACAGATTGTTTAGAGACAGCACAATGAAGCCTACAAGGAAAAGAACACCCTATCAACAGTTAAGCATGGTGGAGGATCCATAATTCTGTGGGGCTGCTTTGCTGCATCTGTTGGCCTTGACCATATCACAGGAATCATGAAATCAGAGAATTATCAAGAGATCCTACCCAGTGTAAGAAAACTTGGTTTCAGTCGAAGATCATGGGTCCTCCAGCAAAACAAAGACCCAAAGCCCACATCCAAAAGCACGCAGGAATGGTTGAAAAGGAAAAAATGGACAAGGTAAAATGGCCAGCAATGAGACCTGATCTCAATCCGATTGAAAATCTTTGGTATGAGCTGAAGTCTGCCATTGGGGAAAAAAGAAACCTGCAAATGTTCAAGAGTTTGAACAATTTGCAAAGAAAGAGTGGGAGAAAATACCAGCTGAGAAGTGCAAGAAGCTTATAGATGGCTACAAGAAACTTTTGGAGGCTGCATCACTGCCAAAGGGTATGCAGCCAAATATTAAAGAGGGGTGCCATTATTGTTGCACATGCTGTTTCTTCTTTTGTAATTACAATATGCAAGTTAAAAAACAATTTTCTTTGTTAAATTACGTTGGACCTCCAATTAAAAGATCCTGATAATATAAATTTGGTACATTTCTATTTATTTCTGAAGATATTGTAGAGGTTATGCAACAATGAAGGGGTGCCAATAATGGTGAGCAGGACTGTAGCTGCTACAGATACCAATACAGATATTTTTTTGTTTATTCCAAGATTTATTTGGCACCCTTTATTACAATATTATTTGTGAGTCATTAATGGTAAAAAATAATTTAATAATGCATTAGTACTTCATAGATCATTTATAAACCATTACTAAGAAACATTTGGACTGTCAGGTTGTGAAAAACACCTTGACTGGTGTTTATCCTCTTCACACTTGCTCTTGGATCATCACGTTATAGATAATTGTAAGGAATGTTTATTAATAACATATTAACATTTGTCATTGTGGATTTGACAACTCAATTAGAGAGAGTGAAAGTGAGATCCATTAGTTTTTATTGATGACTTAGTAATGTTTGGTAATGCCAAGATTGTGAAAGTGAAATTTTAATGTCACGTTACGTAAACATATTTTTCCCAACCTGCCAACACTCATGTTTTAATGGCTTATAACTCATCTATGAAGAATTAATAATTTGTTTATAAACTATTGATAGAACCATCACTTTAATCTATAAACATAGTAGTACCTTCATTCCTTATAATCCTGTTTCCAATCATGACGATGAGTACAAACATTAAAATTAACATTTATTCAGACCAAAACTTTCCATGCCATGGACCCAGCAGTATTAATACAGAGCGAAGTATCCTGGTGAAATAAAGATGTGGGTTTTGCTGAAAATATTAAATTCATTTTAGTATTTAGATTTCCAAACATCATTGAAAGCCTCACTTAAAGATGCTGACTGTCGCAATCAGTTATTTGTTACTCAGGGGAAATCTGCTCCCTTTCATCATCAGAAAACACACTTATGCACATGTAATTATCAAACAGCAATACCATATTTTAAAGCTATTTAAAACCTACTTTAAAAAAGGGGCTTTTAACCTTGTAAGTCTCTGAGGTCACAAACCTCTTTTGGTGAAGACAGCTGCATAAAATGTTGCAGACAAGACAATAAAAATATCAGGCAGCAGTTTAAGTTAAAAGTTACATCTTCCAGTAAATATTGATCAAATTGGACTTTAAGAGCGGCTGAGCCTCCTCTCTGTAATATTGAGAGAGGACCTCAGTGGTTGAAATACATGACTGACTTCATTTCAAATCCCAGCCACTTTCTCCACTGACAGAGCTGGTGAACCAAACATTTCATCTGTACAAACCTGCGAGTCTCTCCCAGACACAGACCCTCAGGGAGCATGATACAGCTTTTCTTTGTGACTTTACTAAGGCTACCGTTCAATCAAATGCCATTCGCTGTGTGAGCGGCCTTCTCCCTCCTGTTTGTGTGTGTGTGTGAGTGTGTCACAAACAACATTCAACACCAGACAGCAAAGCAGTATAATTTGTCCTGATTTATTATCAACCTGAATGTTACTTTTCACACAAAATATATAGTTCTCATTGAGGCTCTCAGTATATATTTCAGATAGCACTATATAGGGATTCATCATATAATTTATTGTCTCTACACAGAGGGAATAATCTGTCATGTTGCACAAAATATTACATTATACCAGTGATGGAGGGACAAACAAATTCAGCAACAATCCCAATATAACTTCTGCTTAAATATATCATATTGTTACTATCCATATACAGTAGGTACTATCTCAGTTGGTATATTTCTATTACATTTAATATTATACGGAGATGTTCATGTTACAAACAATCCATGGTGTAAAATGTGACTTCAATGCAATGAGGAATAAAAAACACCTGATATGTTGCAAGAATCATGACCTGTGAGGCTTTTTCAAAGATCAGAGTGAGATGTCTGGACCTAAAATACAACAATACACACACACTTGAGTGATGCTGAATGCATATATATACATGTGTATATATATATATACATATGTATATATATATATATATATAAATATACATGTGTATATATATACA
>JAPMOB010084148.1:0-11564 GCA_029875015.1 Lepomis gibbosus | reverse complement strand
ACTCCACCTACCACAACAACTCCCCCTACAACCACAACTCCACCTACAACTCCACCAACCACAACAACGCCCCCTACAACAACTCCACCTACTACAACAACTCCCCCTACAACTCCACCTACCACAACAGCGCCCCCTACAACAACTCCACCAACCACAACAACGCCCACTACAACAACACCACCTACTACAACAACTCCCCCTACAACAACTCCACCAACCACAACAACGCCTCCTACAACAACTACAACTACAACTCCACCTACCACAGATACTCTCCTTACAACAACGCCACCTACAACAACAACCCTCCCTACAACAACTCCAACTACATCTGCAACATCGCCTTCCACAACAAATCCGCCTACCACAACAACAACCACTACAATTCCCCCTACAACTACAACCCCACCTACCACAACAACTCTCCCTACAACAACTCCACCCACAACAACACTCCCAACAACAACGCCCACTTCAACACCAACACCTACAACAACAAATCCACCTACCACAACAACGGCCCCTACAACAACTCCCCCTACAACTACAACCCCACCTACCACAACAACTCTCCCTACAACAACTTCACCTACAACAACACTCCCTCCAACAACAACGCCCACTACAACAACTCCACCTACCACAACAACTACCCCTACCACAACAAATCCACCTACCACAACAACACCCCCTACAACAACTCCCACTACAACTACAACTCCACCTACCACAGAAACACTCTCTACAACAACTCCACTCACAACAACTCTCCCTACTACAACAAGTCCCCCTACAACCACAACTCCACCTACCACAACAACTACAACTCCCCCTACCACAACAACTACAACTCCCCCTACCACAACTCCACCTACCACAACAACTCCACCTACAACAACAATAGATCAGAGAGGGGACCCCAACTCCCCTCCCCATACAACAACTCTCACAACTGCAGTGCCCTTTACCACAATGATTCCTCCTACAACAGCTCCCCTCACCACAACATTTCCCTTTACAACACCTCCCCCCACCACAACTCCCCCTAGTACAACTCCCGTCACCACAACAACTCCCCTCACCACACCTGCCCTTACTACATCAAGTCCCCTTATCACAAATCCCCTTACCACAACAGTTCCTCTTACTACATCAACTCCCCTCACCACAACTTCCACGACCACAAATACTCCACCCACTACCACAACTACCACTACTACAACAAAAATGACCACTACCACAACCACAAAAACTCCCACCACTACAACAAAAATGCCCACTACCACAACCACAAAAACTCCCACCACTACAACAAAAATGCCCACTACCACAACCACAAGAACTCCCACCACTACAACAAAAAGGCCCACTACCACAACCACAAAAGCTCCCACCACTACAACAAAAAGGCCCACTACCACAACCACAAAAACTCCCACCACTACAACAAAAAGGCCCACTACCACAACCACAAAATCTCCCACCACTACTACAAAAACCACTATAACAACCCGAACAACTTTCCCTGCTACAACCACAAAAACTACAACCAAATCTCCCATCACTACCACCACCACAAAACCTACCCTCTCTACCACAACTAAAACTCCCACCACGACAAAAACTTCCTCTACCACAACCACAATTCCCCCTACCAAAACTCCCACTACTACAACAAAAACAGCTGCTACCACCACCAAAACTGCCTCTACTACAACCACAAAATCTCTGCCCACTACGACAAAAACGGCTGCTACCACTACCACAAGAACTACCTCTACTACAACCACATCTCCCACCACCAAAACTGCTACCACAACTCCAAAACCCACTACCACAACCACTACAGCTACCACTACAAGGAAATCCCTGTAATGAATCGAATTATGGGGTATTCAACTAACCCTGTTATCCCAAATTACTTTTGCAACTGTGCTGGTTAGATACCCCACATCCATTTTAGCAAGCCGTGTGTGATCCTTAAGCCAAGCTGCAAATGCTGCGCCTCTTCCGCAAACCATAACTTCACTATCCATAAGTGGACACATTTATTTCAAATATTGGCACTAACATTTTCAGATGAATTTCCACAATCTCCCAGTTAAATGATAATACAATTGATAAATCTTTAACTTTCTTCTATTTCCTCATCTTTTGAGTTAACAAAAAAATCTGCATTTAGTGACATATACTTTAATTAACTTGCAAATGAGGGCATGGATGAGTATTGCCACTCCCATGCACTATCCACTCAATATAAAATATTATCATATTATTTTATTTACAAATAAATAATCCTAAAATGTTTTACTATCTAATCACATATTTTATCCTGTTGCTGTTTTGATATTTGTAGGTGTATTTAAACCAGTTGGTTGTGTGAGCTCTTGTCTTTAATCTGACATACCCTATTTAATTATATGACTGCTGCCTACATCATTCTTGTTTCATCTAACTCTATTGTATGGATCTGTTATTGTTGTTTGGACATTGCATGTTTGGATTTATCTTGCATAACGATGCAGCAGTTGCCTATTACAAATAATTATTGAATGTATGTCATATAGTGCAATATTAATTAATAAATTTCCCACTAAAATCTTGGCACATTTGTTTTGTTCAATGTTTAGTTCTTTTCTATTGATTGTTCTTTGTCTGTCAAGGCTTTGTAAGATAAAAGACATAAAATACTCTGGAAGCAAGGTGCTCAGTACTCGTATGGAAAAACCTTTTAAATGAAGGAATGAAAAGACACAAGAGCCATCAGACTGTGAAAGGCAGAACAAAATTGAACAATGCACATTCAAGAATGACATTACACACAATTTTTGTAAAACCAAGTCAGCTATTTTTGGCTAAGCTAGCCTAAACAATTATGCTAACTATGCCCGTTATGACTATGTACTACTTGAGAAAGTAAACAAAAAGATTGCTAATTTCTTCTGTATTTATTATTTCTTCAAAATAGTGTTAAAAATCTCATGCATTGTCACATCTCATGACCCAAGTGTATCATCGCTCCCCTAATCTCAGCACTTATGTCCCCACCACTTTTCAACACAAAGTCACGCCCTTGACTGCAACAGCCTTTTTACTTGCTTGACCCAAAAATCAACTCTAGACTGTCCAGAACTCAGCTTCCAATACCCATGTTTTAGCTTCATTACACTTGCTCCGAGTACATTTTAAAATAGACTTTATAATTCCACTGATTATTGAAAGCTCTTCGTGACCTCTCGCCATTATGTCTCTGACCTTTTAGTCACATATGCACCAGCATGTACCTTGAGATCCTCAGGCAGAGGTCTTTTTTCTGTTCCAGTGTCTCGACTGAGAACTAAAGGGGACAAAACGTTTACAGTCAGGGCCCTGAGGCTCTGGAACAGCCTGTCTGAGGAAATAAGGGCACTGAGTCAGTGAAACTGAGCCGGTGTAATGTAAATTATGTATTTATTAAACTGTTTTAAAAAAAGATTGGTCCATAAAGTATCAGCGGCCAATTGAGTAAAGTTCTAAACTGACACTGTGCCAGCCCAATCACATCTCCTACAGGCCCCCACGTTCTCTGCTCTCCATTTCTGTCTACGCTGGATTGTTATAAGGACTTTCATTTATGTTTGTTTCCCTCATTAATGTTTTCCCACTGGATAGGTTTTAAAAGGAGTGTGGGATGTGACGTTTAGGGGAAACTCTGGAGTGCAACAGGTCAAGCGGTTGGAGTTTAGTGGGCTCTGTGTTAGGTTTACCAGACAAACTCAACAAAGGAACAAAGAAACTCTTTTTGGGGGATACAAGTTGAGACTTTTCTGGACTACTACATCATCCCATCATCCCCGAAACAAACTGTGGTGTGGTTGCGTAAGTTAACTGTGGAATATTATTTACTGTGGAGTCTGCTATGGTTCACCTGGTATCTTTTTTCTTCTTCTTCTTCTTCTTCTTCTTCTTGCGGAAGACATCTAGTTCTTTACTTTACTTTATGTGTACAATTATGTACAATTTTGTCAAGTGTTTGTTAAACCAAAGTAAGCAGGCTGCTGGCTGCAATCCCTTCGGCAGGTACCACATCCGCCCATAACCTTATATTTTGCTATATTTTTGCTGTATTTTGATATACTTTTCCCTTGCTGTTTGGTGTAAGGCAAATTGTTACAGAGAGTGAGCAGTAGGACAGTGGAGGTGAAGCGGTAAGTTGGGAGTAGCTCAACCTGTAGGGAGGGAACAGGGAGGGAGGCTCATTTACATTTTTAAAAAAAACATTTGTTAAAAATGTTCTGAAAAATAGTTTGCACCAATAAATGTTAACAAATAAAAATCCTATGAGAAAGATTTATTTGCACAATAAGCCTGCAATGCAATGTAAATACAGAAGATAACTGTCCAAAAAAAGGAACTTAGGCTAAAAACAATAATAAGCTACAGATTACTGCATTATATTCTATAATATTTTTATGGTCTTAATTGTCACCGACTACCTGAATTTTGTGCTTCCCTGGTGCAGAAAATGTCCCCAGAATGCAGGAAATTAAGTGTTTAATGCTCAAAAGCCCTTCAATGGAAGGATGGTGTGTTGGTGAGGGGTGTCGATTTTGATGGGCCGCCTGAGCCAAACATGCCGAATTTTTTGTCCCAGTCCAGATTTGCTTTTAAAAACAGTTTTATAGGCAAGCCTGTCAGGATTCAGATGAGTGCACACAGGAGAGAGCCCAAACGCAAGACACTAGAGAGTGTAATGGGAATTCCAAACATATTGCATGTAACCCTGGACTCAGGGAGGCTCATCTGTGATGTGGCACTGAATCTGTGTAAAAGTAACAGTCAAAATATCTGTTCTCTGTGTTATCCAGACTTCAGGGACAATGTGTCTCTGTGGGATTATATGATTGACCCTAAAGCTGGATAAATAACAGGCTTACAGAGTTCTCCTCACTCATTCGAGCATACACGACGTATGTGTGTTGCTGTGAGTCCTTCTGCAGAAGACTTGAATAAAATTCACAGAAAGACAAGTATTTGCCTGAGCTGTTTATTTGAAAACTCAAATTGCCATCACAATTTTGGCATTGTCAGCTCATCACACGCGTGAGAGGACTCTGACACTCGGAGCTGAAGGTAAAACCGTGCATGGCTGGAGTCTGTTGATTTCTTATAGGTCCGGGACCTACTGTTGCATCAGTTCTTTTGGGTCTGGGACCCTCGGTAAAATAGAGGAGTGTGAGTCATAGGACTTGCAATAAAATTGAAACATTTTTTTTAAAATAATAATATAAATTATTTTACTTAAGGTTGCTAATTTAGGTGAATACAAAGTAAATATACAGTATTGTTGAATGCTAAATGTGTTTACTACAGATGTGTGAATGAATTTGCGACTGGGGAAAAAAACGTGTGAATGTTGAACAAAGGCTTTTTGTAAACAGGATGATTTCCTCAGACTACTAGCATTGTTAACATTTAATAGAAATATGAAAGAATTTAGAGAAAATATAGATCTGTGAACAATCTTTTCCCAGGCACCGAGCTTCAAGGTCCTGATAATACAAGACTTAAACAAACCTCCCAAATTTAAAACAAAAGAGACAGCTAATTCTAAATTTAAAAGAAAAAACCCCCTAAAAGGTTAATTCTTTATTACATTCTGGGAATTAAGGGTTTAAACACTATGGAAAATGGATTCAAATAACAGTAAGAAGGAACAAGACTCTTCAATAATGAATGCTCCTAATATTAATTACATGATTAACAACCATGGTAATCGAAGCACTTACCAACTGGACATTTGGGTAAAAGAGTTTGGCTTTCCAGTAACGGGCAGCTTTCAGTCTCAGACAATCAAAAAAATTTAAAGAGTAAGTTAACAAAAAAAAAGACAATGATAAGAGATAACCTAGAACAGACTGGACAGCATTGTGTTTAAAGGAAGCACTTCTCAGGGACATCAAAAAAAAGGCAGGGTCAGCATCTCTTCCCAGGTCAAAAAGAAGTGCTCTTAAAGGCACTGAAAATATACTTCAAATTCACATAGTATGCTTATAGTACATTCATACTTCTGACATGCTTAATGCAAGTAGATATTCTCCTGAGCTTTAACATACTTCTCAAAAGTATACTTTGAATAAATTGGTAATAAATATATACTTAATTAAAATTTTAATAAATATGCTTAAATAAAAGTATATCTTTTTACAACATTTTAGTCTCTTTATTAAAAAGATATTTATTTAACTCTTAGTAAATACTATTTAGATGTACTTTGTGGAAGTACATTGTTAAAAAATTACACTGTGGGTTAAAAATATATTTATGCCAAACATGCTTCATTGTGTAGGCTACTGCAAAATATTATTATTTATATTATAGTTAATTATTAATTAATTAAAACATATTTTTAACATTAAAATATATTTTTCAAAAGCATATTATTTCTTATATTTTTTTAATCAGGTAAATAGCTAGTTGAGATCAAAGACCTTTTTCATAAGATAAGGGTAACCTGGCCTAGAAGGAAGCAGCACATTTTGTTAACTCAACAAACAACATATGAAAATAAGCATACTTTAAATCATAATATAGTTATGCTTGTTTTTGTTTGTAAACAGTAAACACGTGTGTACACAGCGGTGAAGAGTGCCCTCCTGCCTAGCGCAGTGCATTAAATTGGACGAATCAGAATCAAGGTTTTCAATGTTAACGTGTTTCCTGTCGTTGAGAGAGGGAACCTATTTTTGGCCAGAAATAATTGTGTTTCTCAGGTTTCCTTTGTTTTATTTTACTGCATGGGCGCCATAAAGGGGGGAAAAGTTAGATACCAAAATCTGGCTTTCAAAAAAGGAAAGACAGGAAAGACAAAGGAAAAGATGTCCCCCTGTAACCCAGTTTTTCCCCAAGGAAGGTGGGTAGCCTTTAGTCTGTGAGTTGCGTTAACCTGTTGGCTTAATGTCCACAGTGATATAAGCTAACTACAGACTAGTGTTAGCCTACATTTCATCAACTTTTAATCAGTGCAGGGAAACGTTTAGCAAGATATTCATGTTAAATCTTTGTCCCTGCCCCTTTTAGCAGACTAACAACAGATTATTTAGCAGCATCCCAGTCTGCCCATAACTGTAGCCTCCCTGTCCTATTGAAGAAGGTGAGCAGCATTGTGTTAATGCCAGTTAGCATCATTCCAGGGAGTCTGTGGGGATTTCTCTGTCTCTCATGCTCTTTTTACCATAACAAAAAACAAAAAAATTAAATATTTCTTAAAGACAGAAACAACGTGAACATCACCATTCCCTAACTTTGTGCAAGACAAACCCACTCCAAATCTTTTATCCCTTCGGTGATCACATTTTTAAACTACCTGTAGGGCTCTTTATTGGGTTTCAAATGTGAAGAAGAAGACATAATTTATTAATCCCACAAGGGGAAATTCAATTTTGCACATACTGGCTGTGTGTATGTTTTGTGTTAGGCTACTGTTGCAAACATGCTGCTCTTAACCAATTGCCCCTATTGGGATTGATATAGTTGATTAAATTGAGTTGAATAACTCTGTATGGGTGTGTTCTTGTTGGCCACCTATCTCACCTATCTTTGTTCTATGCATGGTTGTTCTTTGTCTAGCAGGTATTTGTGAGATAAAAGACACAATATACTATGGAAACAAGCTGCCTGACTGGCACTCATGGGAATTTTTGCTGCAACCCAACAAAGCATGTCTTTGGAGACAAATGGAGGCCAACATGAATAGCTATGAATGAATAGAAGACACAGGAGCAAAGCTTGTTTGTCAAACATTTGTTGACATCAGAGCCACATACTGCATTCTAACTACTGAGCTAGGTTGTAATGTGGGAAAAAATTTGTTTTTTGCACCTTACTGTATCATTCTGTATTCAAAACAATTTCCCAATTTAAATAAAGTACTATCTTATCTTACATTTAAAACCAACACCACTACATTGTTTTCAACTGTTGTCAGCACTATTTGCTGGACCAATAAACTAAAATTATGCTTGTTCAAATAATACATCTACTAATAAACTACTGTAATCTGTATGTTTAACAAAAGGAATAAAATGCATTACATCATAAAATAAACTGACTGAGCACTTGTATCATTTCATATGAATATGTATTTGTATGCATTGTTTCACATAGATCTGCATACAATTAAAGATTCTTTAAATACAGTAATATAATAATTATATACACCAAAACTGACTTGTAAATTAGCCATGCATTGCAACTGATTGTTGCAGTTTTATCAAGGTTATTGTCAAGGTTAATTTGACTGTAAATTTCAAAGCCAGTATAGGATCCCTGAGTTCTATGGCTCTTTTAACAAAGAAATTGAGGACCATTATTACTTGACCTTATCTGCTTTATATTTTTATAAACATTTTTTTAACTTATTTTTGCTTCCACCTTCACTTGTTCTTACTTACTTTCTACATCTAATTTACATAAGCACAACTAATACTTCCCAATCATTCTTTTTATCAAACTCTTAATGATTTGTCTGGATGATTTGTTACAATATTGTGAATGACAAACTTCCTTGCCTTCAATACACACCTACAATATTGCAGTTGTAGTTAGCCAATCACACCCTGTTCTTGACTGATTTTCTTTCTACCTGACACAAACAAATATTTTATTAGGGTTTCCACAAGGATCAGTCTTTGTACCTTTGACATTTCATACATGCTCCCTTCTGATGAGCCTTTATTTAAACATTTTACAAGGTGCACAAGTCAAGCTGCCTGTTAACGACAAGCAGTAATGATTGTGAATGTGTCAGAACAAATAGCAAGGAGACAAAACATTTTAATTTATTTAAACACAGTAGAAGATCACACAAGTCTTGTTTACCTATCCTTCAGTGGCATATTATCCTGTTAGCCCAACTATTTAGTTATCTATCCAACTCCACAAAACAGTCACAAGCATAATCACTCAACAGGGCCCTGGCACACTGAAACTATTTACATAATAAAGGATAGCCTTATTTGACAAACCTTCAAAGGTTAGGGATTCACATAGCTGATTGTGAAGTCTCATACATTGTCTCATACATTACTCCCAAACAGGTTAGACAACTACACACAGCAGTCCTCAGCAATACACGCAAATCTGACCAGGTTACACCAGTACTTAAATCAGTTCCCTGTCTCTTAGTGCAATACAGATTCTATTTTGAAATGTTACTAAAAAGGCTATCAAGATGGTTTTTGAACTGTTACTTTTCTATCATTTTGCATGCGCTGCATTTACTTACAGTACTTTTCTGAGTAGACCTACACACTGGTATTATCTAGTTGTGTAGTGGCACTGCTGAACACACCACACCATGACACATATGAACTGGACTCATTTTCAAAAACAATCCTTATTGATGCACAAGAAAAGCTGCAAGCTATTTAGATTAGCACCCTCAACTGGTACTTCACTAGTACTACACCTCAGCATCTTGTTTGCCTTTTTTGGGGAGTCTAGCTATCGTTGGAGACGAGAAGAAATATGTTGTTCATAAATGTAACTGTGCCTGTAAAATGCACTGAGCACATCTGTTAATATACATTATTGGTACAAATGCCATGATCGTCATTACCAATACTGATTTTATAAATGTATAACTTATAACTTCTATTGTTGATCAGCAGCTTGCAAGGTATGGTAAAGTTAACCAGTGTGAATGTTGTCTTTGCATTTAGAGATGTTTACCACATTAGTAAGTTAAAGAGCTAAAAACAAATTAAACTGTCAACACTGCCCTTAATTTCTTGTCAAACTCCAATGATAAAAAAGTTTGCTTGTCACACAATAAATCACAATTGTTTGACTTCTATTGAGGGAAAGTAATTATGTTATTTATCACATTCGCTAACCTGTCACTCTTTTTTAATCATGTTGGCATGTCTGTCTGGGAAATGCTTTGCTAAGTTGGCTGTGTTGCCTCTGTGGGTCTGCGTGGATTTGAAACATCTTTTATGTTTGACAATTCAAGCTTGGCAGAGTTATTAGTACCAACCCAGACAACAAGGGCATTGTGAGGGACGTCAGTGTGAGGATCTTTACTGCATTCCTGTGACAAAAATTCAGAAAGCTAAAGGAAGGTACCAAAGTTCTGATGGAAAAAAGGAAAAAGATCCAAGACTGTTTTTTCACAGGGATGTTAGGAGGCTGGTTGTCCTGCTACCTGCTGAAGATATGGAGAATCCAGTCAGTAATATCTTAGATTGATTAGGAAACAGAAAGCTAAGTTTGCGATCGTCCTAGTGTGTCTATGGAAGATCGAGTGGGATGTGTCAAGTCAAACTTGGAATGTAGTGGGTCATGGTGCAATGATAAAAGATAAAGCTATTTATAGTTGATTGTTGGCTCTTTCGTGCAGCTTATTATGGACTTGAGAGCAAAAAAGGCTTGTGAAAAGGATTGCATGGTTTAATGTCACTGTATATGATTATGAGATAGTGTATGTTGTGAAATAAGTTATATGCTGATGCCTAATGTGCTAATAGTATTGATACATGTGTTGTTAGTGTTAGTTTGGTGAAATAAGTATTTCCTAATGGCTAATGGCAAATAACTGATGATTAATTGCACTCAAGATAAAAATGAACTACTGAATCTGCAAGAAAAAAAATGGAGGAAAAGAAACAGCTGTGCAGTCATTGAGTGGAATCCAGTTATAAATTTTGAGTAGACATATAAATCTCTTTCAAGTGGGGAAGCTGCGCATATCTGGAAGGATAATTTGACACTTTGACATTTAACAAACGCTGACTCACAGTCTAGAAAAAGGAGGCATTTAGGAGTGTAGTAATGTGGACAGACCAGGATTTAAGGTGTTTTAAAGCACAGGTTTAGAGGTGCGAGCATAGACTATATAAAAAGGTGCGAGTAGATAAACAACTGTACTCAGTAGGGCTGGCCTGAATGTCATTTTTTGAGCTTTGAAGCTTCGATAATAACCAAGTGCGAATAATCGAAGCTTCCCTGTCTGTGCATGTGTGAAAGAGAGAAAAAGAGAGGGAGCACTCTGTTTTATGAGAGAGTTTATTCTCAAAGCACATGCTAAGTATAAGTGATTATTACCAAAACTTTGTTTTTACCTTTGTCATAGCTAGGCTAGCAGACCCAAGTGCAGGGCTAAGAAAGGGAGGAGTTGTTGGCTGTTGTACAGAACAGGGGGAACCATAGTTGAGAGTCCAGAGTGAGAGAGTCTGATCCAAGCCGGTCCAGAGCAGAATCCGGGCATAGTTTAGCCGGGCGGGGGTTCCAGGGAGAGCAATCGGCATGAACGCTATTTCCAGTAGTGGGACTGAACAACTTAAGCATAATTCACTTTTAACTTTTATTCGAGTATACTAAATGTTCTTCTTCTACAATCTGACTAATTTTAAAATGTATGAAATTTGACTGTTTTGATCTGTAATGAGATTAAGCAATCATAAATTGAATAAACTCCATAACTGCCAAACTGGCGTTGTCATGTTAGGGCCGACCGACCCGGTACCGGGTCGAGCAGAACAGTACTATAAATAACTGCCTGTAAAAGGTTAATAAAATGC
>JAPMOB010084104.1:0-10556 GCA_029875015.1 Lepomis gibbosus | reverse complement strand
GCCTTTCCCTCTCTTTCCTTGTGCAGTTCCTCTCTGCTTGGGTCTTGGTCTGCTCGGAGCTGCAGAGCGGTCCCCGTTCATTCATTCAGAACCAAATGCGTGTGTGACAGCCTCTCCACCTTCGCCATTTTAGCGCGCGTTAACTTTGACTCGGTAAGTCTTCTGTCTTTTCAACAATCTGTGCTTGTTTTTTATCCACCATTCCTCTTAAATGTATCGTGCGGTGTGTGAATGCGGTGCAGTGTAAACGTATGGTAAGCTACTTGTTGTTTTTGAGCGATTTGCTGTAGCGCTGCCTGCCAGCACCTCTTTGTCTCCGTGCAGGTGCTGCTCATCGGATTACAGCCTGGCTGTTTTTCACTGAGGGGAAATAATCGAACAACATGTTGATATGTAGGAATTTAATTTAGGCTTTGAAATGAAAACACTACGAGTTGCATATTGGCATGTCGATTTTGCACGAGATTGTTAATTTGATGCTCTTTTGCTTGAAATGCGCTGCATAACTGACAAAATAAATAGTATCGCGGCTATGGGGAAATGCCGATGTAGTTACTTGCATGTAAATTAAGAAATATCGATTCAAAATTAATTCATTAATTCAATGACTCAAAATGACTTTTTGATTATTGTGTGATCTGGGTTTGCATCTAATTTCCGCATGTAATTTTTGCATGTAAGTGGCCTAATCACAGTTAGTGAAGGGGAAGTTGTGCGCACCGAATGCTTTGATTGCCGATATCTGTCATTACGCATCGCTGTATTTCATGCGCAAAGACAATGTGTAATTTTCCCTCCTAGACTGTGTTGCCTTTAAAGCTGCTCGCTCTCCAGTTGCCGTGGCAACGGCTTCTGCAGCGCAAACTCGGCCTGTGTGATTTTTGATAACTGAGATACAGAGGGGGAAAACACACTCTCACACACAGCCCCCCGCCCTTATCCAAACAGCCCCCCAGGACAGAGGAAATGGTCTGTCCATCACCGCTGTACATCTGACTGCTGCTGCACACAAAGACAGTCAACAGATGTCTATTAGTTTGAGGAAATGTATCTTTTAAAAGTGCATTCATTTAATTTCCTGAGTTTTTATTTAGTGAGCAGTCAGTGGCCAAACAGCTGGCGAATTAGGACTGCAGTGTTTTTCTGCTGCTAAACCTATTCAGTTTTGTCTTGCCCCCCACCCCAACCTGTTGTTTACATCCTAGATTTGATTTGTCTTGCTGTAGCCAATCTGAACAGCGACTCCCATTTTGTTATAGGCTGCACAAACACACACACACACACACCTCTTTTCAACCCCCCCATGACAGTAAAAAGGCAGCTGCGGCAATCATTCCGTCTGCCAATATCTCTGAATTTTCGATTACATCCACCCCTCCTTCCTTATCCTCCTCCTCCTCCTCCTTCGGCCATAGCACTGAGTCCGAAAATGCCAGAGAGGCGGACCAATGAGAGACAGACGTCTGGTCATGCATTGATGGTTCCTCCTTCCAACCCCCCCTCCGCCTCGCTCGTCTCTCCATCCATCCTTTGATGTGTGCCGTGGACATTTTCAATAACGTCTTCCTACGAACTATATGAGGAACACCAACGAGAGGCAGAGAGAGGAGTGAGAAGATGTGGAAAAACAGCCAGATAATGCAGTGTGTTAGCTTTCCTTCGATATGGTCTGATTTCACGAGTCCTGCAGCATCATATGTGTTGGAAACATGGTCCAGTGCATGGTCCATTGGGAGCAGCGGCCCACATACTAGTACAGCAGATGCCCTTGACCGCTGGGGTATTCAATTGAAAAAACAAACTGAAAAAATAGTGTATTGGTTAGGGTTTTCTTTGCACATTTTTCTCCCTTTACCTGCTTCCAATTTATTCAAAAAAAGACCATGTGATTTGGTCAAGGACAGGCAGAAGACATGCTTCATATTTAGGTCAAACTTGCTGTCTGGATTTCACTCAGCGGCCCATGGTGCAAGCATCAACCCAGATATAAAGATAGGGAAGAGAGAGAACAGAACATACTGTATCGCCCTTGTTATTTTTTCTTTCCCCAGATTTGGTAAAGGCTGAAGCAAAAAGACAGCTCACCGCTCTGCTATCTGCCATCTGTTTTGGGGCGCTTCTGATGTAGTTGGATAGATTTTGAAACAAATTTGCCACACTAAATTAGTCTTTGGCTGCCGTAGGCCGGACTTCAACAGCTGTGCTTTAATATCAGAAAAGCCTATGTGGAGCACATATTGAGATGAAGAGAATCATCTTTTAGGGCTCAGTATTATTAGGCCTACTGTTCTGAGACACTATCAACAATAGCAAATGAATGAGAAGTCATGTTTTATGCTTGCTATATAAGAATTTATGGCTGTCATAAATAAAATGAAGGCCAAAGCCGTGTTTCTTTCCCCTCTATCTATGTTTATTAGATACCTGCAGATTTATTATATTTCAGGATATTTTCTAACTCACCTTTTGGAGTCACTTAGCCTTTTCTCACCTTTTCTCCCTCAATACATTATCAAAAATAAATTACACCATTTGTCAATGAGGGCCTCTTCAATCATAGACTAAACGATTTTTATCCACCCCCCCCCCCCCTCGGGTTTGTGGCGAAGACAACTGGATCAGAGGCGTTAGATTAACTCAAAATCTTATTAACGCCACCAGAGAAGGTGTGAGACAGACAAAGATTATGAATGCAGTGAAACCACACAATTGGCTGCAGGGGGTATGTAGGTGTGTTAGCCAGGCAGCGAAGGCTTTGTGAAGTCTCAAGGAGCTGAGATTTGTGTGTGCAGCAGTGACCCTTCAGCCCTCCAGGTGAATGAGCAGCAGGGGAGACGATCCCTCCTCTGTTTCCTCCACCAGAGGTTCAGTGCCAGGGCTGTTTGAAACATGGGACGGTCACCGCTGCTGGCAGTGGCAGGCGCTAAGCTGCTGTCAGAGATCAGAAGGGCAGGTGGTGGCAGATTAATGCACAGGTGATAATGGTCCACCTGTTCACTCCTGCAGGGATGGGCAAGGAGCTGCTGGTTGGCACAAAAAGGCCAACATAGCGAGAAAATGCTAAAACACAGCTAAAGAAGAGAGAAAAAGGAGCTCAGGATGTCTGTCGATGATTACAAGGTTGCTATAGCGGCTCAAACTAATGACTGAACACCCCCCACCCCCCCCCCTTGCATAGTTGAGAGAGATATATGTGCAGTGTCCTCCTCGCCTCATTTGCTGACTCAAAAGCTCAATGGAGAAATGCAGTGACCCTGACCATTTGTTTAGTTTGCCGCTCCATCTTTCTGACATATTCACCTTGGGGTCACCTTGCCTCAGCCGTGGCCTGATTGTGCCATTCAACTGTTTGCCTACAGGGAGCTGTCTGCTATTCCAGATAGCGCACAGCCAGAGGCTTCGCTAATGTGTGTGTGTGTGTGTGTGTATGTGGATCTCAGTGCTGGTTTACCCTCTGCAGGAACGTGTGTGTGTGTTTGTAATCAACGGCATGTTTGTCTACTCTCTGTAGATCATGGACAAGGCACTGCTCCCGTCCGTGACTCTCATCGTTGGCTGTGGGGTCTCTTCTCTCACCCTGCTGCTCCTCATCATCATCTATGTCTCTGTGTGGAAGTAAGTATCCCTACGAGCAAAGTCAAGCCATGTCAGCCTCTAACATTATGCTGTGTGCTCTGGTTTCCTCTCCTCTACTTACTCATCCCTAAATGCATTCCTTTCTTCTCCCTTTTTCAAAACTCCAGGTACATCCGCTCCGAGCGCTCCGTTATCCTCATCAACTTCTGTCTCTCCATCATATGCTCCAATGCCCTCATCCTCGTCGGACAAACTCAGGCTCGCAACAAGGTAAGGCACTCTTATAGCCAATCCTATCCTCTCTTTTAAACCTCTCTGAAACTCACTGCTTTGGGGATTGTGGAAGCAGCAGTGCCACTGACACAGATTTCTCATCTTTTCTCTCCTTCCTCCTGGGCTCCCACAGGTGGTGTGCACTCTCATAGCTGCTCTCCTGCACTTCTTTTTCCTCTCCTCTTTCTGCTGGGTGCTGACAGAAGCTTGGCAGTCTTACATGGCTGTCACTGGTCGTCTGCGCAACCGTATCATCCGCAAGCGCTTCTTGTGCTTAGGCTGGGGTAAGGGCCGCTGTCTTTATATTCTTTTTTTTTTTTAACTCTGTTGCCTCACATTTCTCAAAAGTTAAAAAATCTATTCAGTCTCTAACTCCCCCTCCCCCTATTGCATATTTTCAATCTTGCAGGCCTTCCTGCACTGGTGGTGGCTGTGTCTGTGGGTTTCACAAAAGCAAAGGGATATGGCACTGTCAACTAGTAAGTCTAGTCTCAGCCTGACATGTTTGGGGCTTCTCTTTTCGCTGCATTTATTCTGAATATCTCTTCTCTTAGCTTAAGCATTAATATTCTTCCACCTTATCTTTTCTAGCTGCTGGCTGTCTCTTGAGGGCGGACTCCTCTACTCCTTTGTTGGCCCTGCTGCTGCTGTTGTTTTGGTATGTATTCTGGCTTTGACATCCCAAACCCTCACAATACGTTGTCTGTTTGTGCATGAATTACCCATTATTACATTGTCTCATCCATGTTTTGTTTCTTACAAACAGGTGAATATGGTCATTGGTATTCTGGTCTTCAACAAGCTGGTATCCAAGGACGGCATCACCGATGTGAAGCTGAAGGAGAGAGCCGGGTAGGTCTTATTGATCTTCTCCATAAACCAGAGTGTTCTGCTTATCACCCTCATCAGTGCCATTACAGGTATATTGATGATGTGCTTTGATATCAAGCCTCACAATCAAACGACAGAAGGGAATAGAGCTCTGCCAGTAGAGAAGTCCACTGTAGCCTGTGTGAGACTGTGGGTCTAAACTGTTTCATCACCCTACAGGGCATCACTGTGGAGCTCCTGTGTGGTTCTGCCCCTCTTGGCCCTCACCTGGATGTCGGCTGTCCTGGCCATTACCGACCGCCGCTCTGCACTCTTCCAGATCCTCTTTGCCGTCTTTGACTCTCTGGAGGGATTTATCATTGTCATGGTTCACTGCATTCTGCGTAGAGAGGTGAGGAATGACATATAGATGAGAGAAAGTAACACGAATTAAAATAAAAAGCCATGTTGTTTTATTGTTGGTTGATTTTCATTGAGCTGTGTTTGGAATACAATTTCATGAATTCTTTCCTCCATTCATTAGGTTCAAGAAGCTGTAAAGTGCAGAGTAGTCGACCGCAAGGACGACGGCAATGGAGATTCTGGCAGTTCCCTTCACAATGGCCACACCCAGCTTATGGTACATTTCTTGGCTTATTGCCTTTTTAATGTCTTGAGTGCCTCTTGCATTTTATCCCTAAATGAATATA
This sequence comes from Lepomis gibbosus, assembly GCA_029875015.1. NCBI lineage: Eukaryota > Metazoa > Chordata > Actinopteri > Centrarchiformes > Centrarchidae > Lepomis > Lepomis gibbosus. Next base: position 5,187 of record JAPMOB010084104.1, on the reverse strand, counting down.
TGCATAAATTAAGCACTGATAGAGACTTTTTTATTCTTTTATCAGCAGTCTGACAATGAAAAGGATGGAGATTCAAGCAGACAAGGTAAGCCTCTTTCACATGAACTTTTTCCTCTTTCCCTTAACCATTTTTCCATTTGCATTTAAGTTTCTGAGCCTTGCACTTAAAACATCCAACCATATATTAAAAGACAACATATTTATTGAACCTAATTTTCAGATGTTTATTATTTTTTAACTCTCTCATCATTTTTCTTACAAGGAATGATGAGCTCCTCTGAAGAAAAGATGCCTCCTCCTCAGCTGCCTCTTCCCATGGGCTCCAACTTCCACACCTTGCCATCCAACCCCAGTAAGAGCCACATGCAAGCAGTTCCCGAATATTCCAGCCACACCCTTACACTGAAGAGAGAGAAGAGCCGCCTGACAGGAGGAGTCGACCCATCCTGCGGGAAACCTGTGTACGTCTGCGAGGGGGAACTCTTCAAGCAGCTGGACGCCGATCTCGCTCGGGCTCATGCTGAAGGCAGTGTCTCCGACGGCAGCAGTTATGTCCTCATGCCCAACACTACCTCCACCCTGAGGTCCAAGCCCAAAGATGATCCGACAAAATATAACATCAGCGTGGAGCAGCTGCCACAGGCCAGACTGATGCACCTCAGTGGGCCCTTTGCCGAACCCCAGGCTGCCTTCGGGATCAAGTCAATCCACCCCGACCAGGTCAGCGTGTCGTATTCAGAGAGAGACTCGCCCATCCAGAACATCCACAACATGTCCAGTGAGTCTCACATCACCCACAGTAGCCTGGAGAACACTTTTGAGTCCATGAACTCCATGATGTCCAAGAGTGAGACCATCTCCACTCTGTCCATGAGTTCCTTGGAGGTAAGAGGAGATCAAGTGTAACCTCTTGCAGAATAGATGTTTTAATGCTCCTCTGTGCATCTAATATTTATCTGAAACTAAACCAACTTTCTTTGTCATTCTTTTTCTCTGCAGAGACAGAAATCCCGTTATGCTGAGTTGGACTTTGAGGTAAATATTGTTTGGAGTCTTTTATAGACTTTCAAAATTACATGTAAAATATAAATTAAATGTAACATAGCAATTAGTCATTTTGAAAGTAAAATTTTTTCTTTCTTTTTCTTCTCTAGAAAATAATGCACACAAAGAAACGCCACCAGAACATGTTCCAGGACTTAAACAGGAAGCTACATCATGCTGAGAAAGACAGAGAGTCACCTGCGTCTGACAGCAAGGTAACATATCATGAAACTATGCTCATTGTCCATTTTTGTAAGATTAATTTTCAGGACATGCAGAGCAAAATTAAAAAATGAGACATAACAGAGGCAACTCTAATGTAAAAATGACCTTATAAAACAACCAGTGATTTGTGTATTGAACTATGGTTGTCATTACCTTGAGGTCATTTGAATAAGGATGTATTTTCTTCCTTCCTTCTTACAGTCTGTGAGATGGAGTGTGTCATCTGGAGGAAGTGACAAAACGAACCACAGTGTGAGTGTTTATATACAACCTCACAATCTCAAATTTTACTGCCTATAGACAAGACATACCATCAGATATTGCACTTGCCTCAAGGAGGAGTAATTCCCCCAAATGACAATATGACTTTCATTATTAGAAAATCACCTCTGATCTAATAGAGCCCATTTCATTTTCATTAAATCTGGAATTGCTCAGGGCTGATGAGTGACACCAGTTCTAATGTGGCTCCTCTTTGTACCTCAACAGGACAAACAGCAGGCTCCTCTCGAGAGGCCATGGGAAGGAGTCCGGGGAATACCACAGTCACCCCCTGCATGGGTGCGTAAAGACCTGGAGCCCCTTGCTGCCTCCCCTCTGGAGCTGCACTCTGTGGAATGGGAGAAGGCCAGCACCACCATCCCTCTGGTGGGGCAGGACATCATCGACCTGCAGACAGAGGTCTGAGGGGGAGGAGGGGGGCTAGCGAAGCCACCTGATTTCACCTTGGTCACCTTTTTGGTTTGGGAATGGGATCCTTTATGGATAGAGTAGAGGAACCCAAGAAAGTGAGAAAATTGGTCTCAGAATCAATGTCTTCAAACCCTCAGCCAGAGCACTAAGGAATGTAGAGAAGGAAGGATGGAGGAGAGGTGGAGGAGGGGAGGTGGTGGTGATGAGATGTTTAATGTAGCTTCTCTGTGTGGACTTAAAGCATCTCGTGTCAGAGTGCTCTGAAGGTCAAAGGGTTTGTGGAGCGACCAGTGGTTTCCATGGACCAGCACCGTCCATGGTTTCACTAATGCTTCACTGGGAGTTTCCTGAACCCTTCAGCCTGGGTTCAGAAGATGTGGTCGACATGTCTGTGCTTCTTTTTTCCTTGAACTCAACTTTGGAGAAACATTAAACAATATATCACGGGTGTGTCCTCCCTGCTTCTCAGGAGGAACAACCGGAACTCTTGGCTGCTCCTCTTCCAGCCAACTTACATTCCGAAATAGGACAAGGCAAGAGAGCATAAGAGGCCAGTTTCATGCTTGGAGTCCAACACTCTGCTTTTTGGTAGAAGGGCACTTACTTTATTTTTTTGTGCTTGCACTGCTTCACACCTGGAACTGCTTCAAAAAGCCTAACATGAGACTCTTCCGTGAGACTCTTTACTGAAAATTCCACTACTTAAGAGCAGGCTTATCATGCTGATAGTGCTTCTCACTGTCGTTGTAACCATTGTTGTTATTATTCCAATGATTATTGTCAGTGTTATGATTATCATTTATATTATCACTATTGAGTTTATAGACTGTATTTTGGTTTTACATCCCCTTCATGGCTGTCAGGCACAACTTCTATAGTTGTGACCTACAACACTAGTCTCCAACAAATGATTGAATGCATCTTTAATGTGTTGTGAGACCATATGGACTGCATTGGGACAAACATATTGAGTGGTGATGGAGGTGGTGGTCACCCTACATGTCCTGGTTTCTTCAGCATTCTGCTTCAAAACCAAAACACCAGCACCAGGATGAACACAGACTCTCACACAGGAAGAGCAGTGCACTCTGGGAAACGCTGGGTGGAAATGTGAGGAGGCGGAGGGATGCAGCCCCTCTCAGCTAGCACAAGATGCAGGCTCTTCCATGTCATACATGTGGATTCAAGGGGTCTGCGAGACCGTTCATCATCGCCCTTTTGTTTCTCAGCCTTGCAGGACTCCTGGAACAAGCAGAGGCTCCTGGCGCTGATATGACTTCCAGTGCAGCGTCAGGTCCTCGAGACTTCAACACATTTGTGTTTTCAGCCATCAGTGTGAAATAGTGCAATATGATGGGTGCTTGATGCTCAAGCAAGACTGATATTATGATTTAGGAGACTTTTTTCTTACCAATGTTTCAAAACTTTTATACCATCTTCCTCATATTTACAGAGCATATAGATGCTTTATGAGAATATTGTATGACAAATCTGTATTAGTAATTCAAGGAATTTATTCACTAGAGATTTGTTAGCACGAGACTCCATATTTGGAGCTCTCTGTGACAGGTAGATAATTGTACTTCTATAAAGCAAACATTATATAGAATGAATGATAGACTATGAATATCTCTAAACTGTGCTTCAGGATATTTGTTGTTACTCTCCGCTGTGTAGCGATGGGTAATTGAACCTCATGTCTTCTGTAACAGCGTGCTTTTGTATAACCTTGTCAGTAACTCAACAGTATGTATTACCAGCTAATTCCCTTGTCCCTTCAAATTCCTATTTCCTGCCCTCAGCCCAGTTCATACCTTGAGTTACTTGTATCTAAAACCCATTTGTATTTTCTTGTCACAACTTTGTTTTTTATGTTCTGTTTACCTCCTGTCAATGTACAGTTTTCACAGCACAAAATGAATGTGACTTATTTCTAATAAAATACATCTATATTACATGAAGAATATGGTCCTTAATTGTTGACAGTTAAACACATTATAATGGTAAAATACAACTTTAAATCTCATGTTCTCTTGAAGTCTTGCAATCATCTAATGTAGAGCAACTGAACAAACAACTTCCCCTGCAGAGTCAAACTGGCTTGTTGTCTGACAGCGTTCTAAAGTTAAAATAACAAGGAACAAACAAATCGGCACCTAAAAATAGAGCTTCAAAAGTAAAATCACTTCTTAACAACCTGAAAATACTGCAAAATGTACACAGTGAGACAAAACATGGAGAAGGGGATTTTGAACCCTTTCCACATTAAAGCCTCTGGCAAACATTTGACTATCTAAATATAGATGTGATTTGCAGGTATAAAAACAGCAATCTCTTAAGATGATGAGAGTGCAATTCTCCTCTGTTCTATTTTCATGCTTTGCAGGAAGACAAATCATTGCTGAGAAAAAAGATCTATGAAGTTGAGTAATGAGAAAACAAACAAATTTGACGGGGGCCAGAATATGATTATGACCTCTTTAAAAATAGGGCATGTTCTCAACAGTTTAAATTTAGTTTTCCCTGCTTTGTCTGCAGCATTGCGACTCTGCTTTCACTCTTCTCCACAAAATCAGCTCTTGTTCTTCATTTTAATTGAACCAGTGTGCTGTAATTCTGCTGCAAGGCATAAGCAAAAGGAGATTTACATCCATTTGTTGAGCTCTGCTCATTTTGTGAGGTCAGCTGGAGAGCAGACCAGCTTGTGTGCAAATGGTGCTTTACTGTAGGTGCCATTTTTCCACTGCATTTCATGTTTGTTACTGCGCAACATTATATGCACCATTTTCTCAGTGGCATCTGAACATTTTTTTGTTTTGTGGAAAATTTTGTGCTAATTTATTTTCACACCACAAGTCCTCTATGCTTCATCTGTGCCGTCTGCTCATGACAATTCAGAGCATTAAGTGTTGGAGCTAATTTTGCAGCATCTGAAATGTGACGCCCAAAAATATATCAAATCAGTCACAGCTGCCCCTCATTACTTGTATTCCTTTCATGTCATGACCTGCAAATAGTTATAAAATCAGTGAGCAAGAAAACATACATGCAGCTATTGAAAAGCCTAAAGCACTGCATGTCTACTAATATCTAAAGGACACAGAATCTCCTTCTTCCTCATCAGCCATTAACAAATCAAAATCACAATAATTAGTATATGCTGTTGCTGTGTGTGTGTGTGTGTGTGTGTGTGTGTGTGTGTGTGTATATAACACGTCCCAATGC
>JAPMOB010083786.1:0-13070 GCA_029875015.1 Lepomis gibbosus | reverse complement strand
AGGGGGACTGCAGGAGAGCATTATGCTAAAAAAGTTCCTAAAAATCATTTTACGCACTAACTACTGTATTCATGCTGCAAATAGCAGTTATCTGCACTCGCTCAAGTGGTGTAAGAGTATTGGCCTGAGTTTATTATGAGTAGGCTATAGAGAGACCCTGCTAGTACGAATCCGTCACTTTATCACTCCCAGGTCGTTACCAACTTTGTCACATTTTAATTTTTTCTCCTCTTTTAGGGCGCATTACAAAGCTAATGGGTGGACCCGAAGGAGAATTTCCAGCCCCGTGATTTGCTAATCGGGGGCTGGTTCACTTGTCTTTTCCCTGTAATCGTGGCTCCGGTTTGTGGAGCTTGCCCAGCCCTCCCGTCCGTGGACGCACCAAGTGTACCGACTGCACTCTGTGCGTTTTGGTTAAAGCCCGACTACCTTCACTGTGAAGGCTGGGCACTTGGAAGGAGGATCGGGGGCCTCGGTTTGGCTGAGAGAAGAGGCTAAAACTCCTCACTTATGGCTTTTTTGTAGGACAGTTTCCATCATCACTCGGGATTGTGGAAGGGACGTCGTTAAAATTCACCTGAAGTCGTCCAAAAGTTTTGTTCACTTGTGGGTGCCCGGCCATGGAGATGCAAAGGTGGTCCACAAGGTGGAAAACGAAAAGGTGCCTTATGGATTCCACTATAACCGCATTCATCACTTTAATCCTGGCTCTACAGGCTACCAATGTCAGGGCAGGTAAGATTGGTAGGGACCAAACGTCTCTAATGAACTATATGTGACCGAATGGGGACGGAGCGGCGACCGCCTGGGAAAACTCGGTAACTGATGATGGAGATTGTGGGATCAACAGATTTACCTGGACTCAGCGGCGTCATGTTCGCTTCCTATCCGTTTTTCCCCGTTCCACAACCAAAGTAGTTACAGGTATATGGGGTAATGTCGCTTTACTGTAGGATTGAGCGCTGTGTGGAAGCCACCAAACAACATGCTGCTCACTACTGTAATGAAGTGGACAGTTAAACCATGTTCTACAGGCAGCTTACAGTAGCTACATGCAATGGGTAATTGCTTGAGGTGCACATATTTTGTTGGCCAAAAGCACTATATTCATTAAGACAAAATTTGCCGCGGGCTACTTTTACGCATGAGTGGGAAGCATCCGCCCAGAACATGAAACACCTTGCTTAATTAAATTAATCCTAAACCTCTGATAGCCTATGTGATTTTAGAGAATCAGGAAAACAGAGCAGCGATCCTTGATTTTTCAGATTCACGTAGGCTGAAAGAAAGCTCTTTGTTTGAACTGTGGTCCACTAGGTGGATGTGGACACGGTTAGCAGGGTGGATTTCCTCAGCCTGATGACTCCGGACAGTTGTCAGCGCCTGGACTTTTTTACATGTTACTTACAAATGCTCGAATTGCACGGGAACCCTCAATGCATAGGAGTAATCATATATTTCTTGTCAGCCTGATGGGATATTGAGTTGTGTGATTTTAAAGAGTGCTGCAATTATGTTTTTTTTATGTTGACCCCTACACAAGATTCCACCTCTCATAAATGAATTCAGTGGGGGTAATCCTTCCATCTGAAGAGGAGCACAGACTACACATGATGGATGGTTAATTAAAGGTTATGAGACAACCAATATTCTTTTATTTTATTAGTCATCCTATAGCATTGGTGTGATATTAAATATGTAGTAGCCTAGTGACAAGCATTTTTACAAAGACCTCAGTGGATCTGTCAGTGCAAAGCCCCTCTGGGTCTGCAGGGGGCTAAGTGGTCAGGCAGGTTCACCCTATCTCCACACTGCCCTGGTCCACACTGAAGCCCAAAAGTTGTCTTGTGCAACCCCCCCCCCCTCCTGCCACCACCCTTTGGTGCCCAGCTCTTCCCCTCAACTTTGCACTTAGATGTTTGGTCGGCTGCAGTACAAGGCTCTGTTGTGTGAGCGGTGGGAATGCTTCCCCTCTAAGTGCTGAGCAGTCATTTGATGACGGTCCTTGTTGCACTTCCCTATGATTTCAGAGCCTTCAAAGGGCAGCCCTGCATATGGGCCTAGCCTGGAGCCACAATGGCCACAAGTCACAGGGTTCAGGATTACATAGGCCTCACACCTTGGCCCATTGACAACTCTTTGAGCATTTATTGTTGCACAGAGATTCGGGTAGAGATTTAGGATGCCTCTTGTATCTCCATAATGACAAATTCAGCCTTGTTTTAGTTTAGCTATGGGTTTTGGAACAGGTTCATAAACACATAGGTGGTTGGATGTCTCAACCTTTTTACCTAATGACTAGTGACGTTAACGCAAGAAAAAAGTGGGTCAATCTAATGTTATTGTACAATTTATCTTAGTTTTAATCCATTTCCCACTTAACATTTCCTGCTTTTGTTCATAACCTTATAGTTCAGATAGCATACTGGATTTGAATTGTACCTCAGATTAAAACATCTCACTTTTCCAATCTCATCAACTCCTGCCTCTTTTTTTAAAATCCTAAATATTCTGCTGCAGGCTCTGTGTTCAGCTCAGTCAGTCGAAGCTGTTTCTGCAGGGTGCCCTCTCCATCTAGCAGTGTACAGACACGTTTTCTTAGCCCCCAGGGCTCAGGCTCAGATGTGCATTCCAGCAGACAAAGCTAGTATTTTCAGAGTCCTCTCCCCAACGTGGTCAACCCAGAACATCAGCTAATCAACTCCTTGCTGGACCTTTGTCCTGTGTAGTTGTTACATATTTATAGTCGTTGCTTGATCACACGGTTTTCTTCCTTCACACAAAGCCACAACTACAAATTGTATTGCTGCAAATTCAAAACCCAGAAATAGGGCTGATCAACATGCCTTTCAAGAGATCTATCTTTATATTACCTCACCTGGTGGGATTTAGGATGGAGAGTTAAACACTACATGATAACATGCTCTGAAATTCATAAGGAGGCATACAGTAGAAGGAGTTAATGAGAGGAAAAGCAAGGCGGCAAGAGTGGAAGGAAAAATGCTTTGAAACACTGCGTAGGTCTCAGTGAAGTTTCTTTGGAATGACACCAGCATAAAGCTGTCTTGTTTTAGCCGGCAGCATGGTGGAAGTTGAAGGAAGGAGAGAGTGGGGAGGGGATTGGGGGGCATTCTGGCTGAAGATATTATTAGAGTCTCAGGGAGCTGCAGGTGAAAAGGTCCTCCTCCATTTACCAGCCAATTTCACCTTTCTGTAAAGATGTAAGGGCTGGAAATGACACAGCAGGAGTGGGATTTATGAGATCACTATGCTCAAGTCTTACGTATGATGTGGTAAAGGATGAGCTGAGACAGACTTCTTTTGGCCTCAGCTCGAAGAATGGGGTGATGTTATCTCTTGTAACACACTGTTTACATCGATTTACACCTGTGAACATGATGGAGATGATATAATTTTTATGGTAATGTGTAACACTGCTCCTCCCTTCCTCACATGCTTTTGCATAATGATGTTCAGATGATCCAATAATTGAGCAGAAGAGGCTGTTTTGCCTGATCTTGGGGTGGGCTTGAATTGTCTCTCTTCTCCAGACTGAGGGAGGTTCGTCCCTCCATGCCACCTGAGTTCTCCCTGGTAGCTATGTGGCCTGTTTGCTCAGCCCCGAGGGCAAACTCACACCAGCCCATCAGATGCACTCTTTTAAAACCTGTGCACACTCATTTGGCCACCTTAATAGATTGGCCAGTATTGACGTTTTCTCAGCACCCCTGTGTGAGGGTCGCAGCCTGGCCAAATTGCCACATCTGGAACATATGAGTCCTGGAGTTCCAACTGAAAGCAACCCTACAGGAACTCACAATGAGGTCCTCAGTTCACTGTCCAAAGTAAGTAGCTGGTCCATCCTCACAAGCTCCAAAAAAAGGCCAAGCTGTTCTTAGTGATGGCATTCCTTCGGAGTAACAGTTTGCTGGTTTTGCTCTTGACTTGAAGGGGTGAGTTGAGTTGTGGCAGGTAGACACTGAGGACACACGAGACGAGTATTCTTACTGAGCTCTATCACCCAACCCAAACTTCTCTACTTTCTGCCTCCAGGTTCAGGTTGAGCGAATAAAAGTGGTTTGATTTTTTTGGACCGTGTACAGTTTACAAGTTTGTACTATGGACTGAAGGAGACCAGCTCTCTTTGCCATCATCATGTTGGTCATCTAGTCAATCAAAGGTGTTGCTCAAGGTGCCAGATGTAGAAAATACCTTCTGCATTATAAGGTGACTGCTGACAAAACTTAAAGATTTAATATTTATGGAAGGCAAGCAGCAGAACACATTGAATAAATATTTTGATAAGGACCAGCTCACAGCAATGGGATGATTTTTGTCTAGGTCTTAATGGTGTGCTCAAATAGCAGTGTAATCAGCATTGATTATCTGCTGATCTTGGACAAACCATCTATACAAGCAAATGCTTGCGGGACCTACCTATTTAGTAGAAATAGATTCATGTTGAAACAGGGACTTGTCCCCAAACCACATGCTTCTCTGAACAGAATGAAACGGGTTCTTAATTAGCTTTTCCTTGCCACCGCTGGAATGTTGACCAGAGAGTGTTGAAAGCGATGTCAGACATTTTTTTTAAAGATCCCCCTGTATCAAGACGTTAAAGAAACTTTCAGAGTGATTAGACCTCTACATGCCAACCAAAACAGTGGCTTTAGAGCTGTCAGAAAAGGCTTGCTGATACTTTCAGACACCTTGGAATGCTTATTTACCCTACAAAAACAGATTAGTGTTGTTACATTTAACAATCTTGCATTGTGTTTCCTGTTTTAGAGGTCTGCTCTGCTCTGTGGAGTGAAGTGAGTGCCCATTTTTATTTTAATACATGGATTTCAAGCTTTCATATGGGGCTTTATTAATAATGCCCACTTACTATGTGCATTGAACTCTTTTAGCAAAATGTCATCTAAAACAATAGAATAACATATTGGTAAGTTTGGATTGTACTGTTATGAAGTGAGGCATGTAGATAATGTTTATGGTCTAATTTTTGTCATGAATTTGATTTTTTGTGGGACCTTGCGTAGTAAAAAATCCCCCAAGAACAGGTACAACTGTCCCACATAACAAAGACAGGGTCAATATACTGCAGCACTTCGGTTTCCCCCCTATAATTTTCACAAAGCTAATGTTTTATACTGAGAGGGTGTTTTGATGAAGAGGCATAATTATAAGGCTTTCCCATGGGTCTCTATGGACACCATCAGGCCACACAGGCTCCTTTATGTAAAGTGCATCAGATTGAAGAGAATGGAAAACCTGGAGAGCTTCTGGTGACCCTTATCAGAGTAAACCTATCCAGGTGTTATAGAACCAGATCTCTGTTGGCACATTGTTCATTATGCTCTTTGGTTGGCCTTGACCGAGACATTTCCTGTCAGATGAGCCGGTAGAGCCACAGGAATGCAGCATTTCCTACCATAACTATTTAGATGTGTTTACTGGGGGTGTTTATCGCTGAGTAAATGTTATTTAAGTTAATCATAGACACCATGACAATTGTGCAGAGTGCCATTTTGATGATAGGGAAACACATATTGTTACTGGTGTGGGTTGGTCATGATGAGGGACTCATCCACAGACTAGGCTGGGTTCATCTTTTTTTCACCTGAATCACGCACTGGCACTTACACTGTTGATTTAGCAGAACCGGACCAGAACACAAACCATATAACCAACTGAAAATAATATACATTATGTATTACGGTCTGCATTTGATGAACCAAGCACACAAAAAACATTGCTATGACCTAACCGATGTTTTATTTGCTCCCCTGATCAGCAGAGCCAGTGGATGTGCTAAAAGTATTAGAATTTCAAAATTACCCCGAAGGAGTGACGAAAACATCAGGATTTTGCACAAACCGAAGAGCATCAAAGCCGGACTCAGCTTACAGAGTTGCCAAGCAGGTCCAGATTAGTGCCCCCACTACGCAGTTATTCCCTGGTAAGATTTCTCAAACTTGAACCTCTTTCAACTATCATGGGTAAACTGGTGATTGTGTCTCAGCTCTGTGACTGCTCTGATTATTAAATGCCAAGAGGCAAGGCTGTCTCCTCAATACCATTGAGGTTCAGTTCTTTGCCTCTACATGTAAAGAACTGAACCTCTGTGCATGCAACTGATCCCTGTAGCTCTAAACTAGAGTCATGATTTAGATGATGCCTTATGCTGTTGTATTCTTGGAGGCTCAAAACACTGTTGTGCTTCACACAGAAAACAAAATTCTGTATGTCTCAAAATTTACCAAGGTTAAAATGAATAAACATTTTTATTCAGTGGCTGTAGGTCACACCAGTATTGTGTTATATATCAGTGATATATATCAGTGTGATACAATTACAAAACGTCATTAATTATTACTTAAATGAGAAAACGAAAGCTGAGGCCTCCAAATACTGTATAACAAATTACATAGTTTTTAATTATTCAGTCATGTTGGAAAGCTCTCTGTCACAATAACTCTAACTGATTCACCTGCCTTTTCCACCCCTCCTCCTTTGGTCTTGTAGAAGGTGTTTTTCCTGAGGACTTCTCCATCCTGACCACAGTGCGCCCCAAATCCGGCCTCCAGTCCTTCTTGCTGTCCATTTACAACAGTCAGGGAGTCCAGCAGCTGGGCGTGGAAGTGGGACGCTCGCCTGTCTTCCTGTATGAGGATCAGACTGGCAAGCCAGCCCCGGAGGACTACCCTCTGTTCCGTAGCCTCAACCTTGCTGATGAAAAGTATGTCAAATCTCAAACATCGTAATTTATTTTGTCACGCGATTGTCTGTGTAAACACGGGATAGATTGTGGTGTATTTTGATTAAATTCCTCATTAGTATACATGACAATTCATTATTATTAGAGGATTGATTGCTTGATTATCTTAAAACTTGTTTAATTACCAAATCAACTAAAATCAGCTAAAACATTCCTACACTAAACTGCTTTCTCCTGACTTGTTCTTCTTGATACAAGCGAGAAAACAACCCAGATCTTCCCATTGTTGCACCATAGGTGCTCATGACCGGATTATCCATCCCATCAGGGGTCTGCAGGCACAGAGACAGGTCAGAGACAGGGAGACACTGGATTATTGGGGCACAGCAGGGACTGTATGGGCAGCCTGACCTCATCCATGAACTCACTGCCTCTGTTATTTTAGAGAGGGGAAAAGGGGCAGTCCTAAACTTCCTCTTTACCCCCTTGGATTACCTCACCAAACCAGAAACAATGCTCCTAACCTTTTAGAATAAACCTGATTATCTGCTCCCAGGTTCAGAAATCCCAGATTTCTCACTCAGAGCTTCAGCTAAGATGACATGAGCCTGTGTGCAGGGGCATTGGGGGGGATAAATAAACAGATACGCAGCTGGGAAAAGTCATAATTTAAAATAGTATTTTATAGAGTCCTCCTCTGGGTTATTAAACTTTTTTTTCACTTGTTATATGAGGATCGTTTATTTTTTGAGCTTTTAAAAGAAGTCATAACCCGGTCACAATATTTTTGTAACCCAAACTGGCTTAAAAGGAGATCTAGAGTGTACACAGTTATCACGATAGAATGGAAGCTTGGTAATTCATTCAAGAGTCTCATGTCAATAATAACTCTGCTTTGTGTGAAGGTTGCAACAAAGCCAGCTTTGTGTTAGTCCCGTAGGGCTGTTTTGTCCAGTATGAAGTTTTTGTGACCCACTGTCTAAGGAGCAATGTTCTCTCTAGAGGATTTTTAACTCTTGTTGGTCTGGATACATTCCAGCTGCTGGCCTTGTCTAAATCTTCAGTGACTACAGCTCAGGCTGCGTACGGTGCACGTTCCCTGTGGATGCATTCATTGTTCCTGAGAAGCATAAGCTTCAAAAGAGAGGCACAATGATGATATTAATGTGGTGAAAAAGAGCATTGTCTTTTTATTTAAAGGGTAAGTGAAAGGGAGGATTTCTATTGCATTGTCACACCTTACTGTCAGTTTTATCTTAGTTAAGCTCTTTAAACATGCTTTTCAAAAGACTGCGCTTTCAATACTATGTTACTCTTCTCCTTCTTATAATAATGTTCCTATTGAAATCAACATTTGCTTTTCTGCCATATAAAGAGACAAGTAATCCTTCTTGCTGTACTGCTAAGCTCAGAGACTGTTGCACGTTTATTTTCCTCTAAGCCCCGCCGCCTGCCCTGGAATGAGTCTTTATGGTCTAGCTGTGTTCAAAAAGGAACTGGACTTCTTTGGTCTTCTGATAACAAGATTTAATATAAAGATATATTAATATAATATCTATATAATATATAGTATCTGTGATACAGAACGCTTCTTATATTGCCATCTTAAACTACAGTGGTGCCAGGTCTCATCTTCCACCTCAGAACAATGTTTTGACTGTGTGTCTCCTGCTCTGGCAAGGCAGGCCTTCCTGGATCCTGACACACACTTTCCACAATGTTCACCATGTCTGTCATGCCGAGTAACCCAGAAGGAGGATTAAGTTTGGAGTTTAATGAGTGTAATCCCGTGTTAAACAAGGCCAGAGTGTGGGGGCAAGAATGTGGTCCACCGCTGCCTGGTATGCAATAGCCCTTAAGTGCAGTGGCAAATGGTCCAGAGGCGAGGGAGGTGTCAGACTCACGTGTGACCCCGGTTAACCCTTTGCATCTATGGGCGTTGTCGATGGAAACATACATGACTCTGAAGTTCATGGTTCTTAGAGCATTAGGCTTCTGTAATGCATCACATCGTACAACAGAGCATTCTGACTTTCTTTCTCCTTGAGGAGTGTTGTGATGGATAAACTGCGGATTATAATCCTGTTAGACGTGCGGATAAGGTTTCCATAAAATTTAATTAATTCTCAATGTTCTAATTTTTGCATGTGTATTTTACGTCATGCTCTGATTTCAGTAGTTATCATACATTCACAATAAGCAGATACAATGGCTTAAGATGCCCTGTGGCCTTGAGAATGATTTAATAAGTGATTGTCAGTGGCTTCTTTGATTTCTCACTTGTCCTCATTGTGTCCTTGACCAGTTGGCACCGCGTGGCCATCAGCGTGGAGAAGAAGACGGTCACCATCATCGTAGACTGTAAAAAGAAGATCACCAAACAACTCCTCAGGAGTGACCATGCTTCCATCAACACCGATGGCATCACCGTGTTCGGCACCAGGATACTGGATGACGAGGTTTTCCAGGTAAAGTTTTTAATTGTGGTGGACTGTGTGAACACGTCTTCTATGATTGAAAAGCTTAATCTGCACTGTTGCTAGGTTATTCATTGGCATGTTGATCAAAAATGACGCAACAACCATATATGACTAAAACATTGCCCCAAACGGTAGTGGTATTTCCTGTGTCCAGATTTCAAACTTTGCTTGATGTGCTATGCCTAAGGGGGTTTTAGTGTAACTCCCATGAAGGCAGCCCTGGACCCCTTTGATGCTGCCAAATGGAATGTGGAGATGATTGAAACCAGGGTGGATCTGGACTGCTGCAATTCTTTTGATTTCATGAGGAAGTTCATATGGATATCATACCTAACTCTGAGATATCTGAGGCCTTTTATTTAGGCTGCTGGTGCTTGAGTGTAGTTTGAAAACAGTGCAGAAGAGTCCTAAAAGAAGTGTTCAGCTTTGATTTTTGATCTACTACTTGACAACATGAGTGACTTGATCAATGAAGCTCAGGTTATATGTAGCGGTCCGTAATGCACGTTATACAGTAGTTTTTGCTCCTTGAGCAGCCTTTCAAAATCCCACTCAACATACATAGATTGCAAGCAAGCACAAATATGTAAAATTCTAAAAGCTACATATGATGTACTGGATTTCTAAATAATTCATAAAAAATAAATAATATAGAATGGGTTATTGGGATTTGGATGACTGTGAGGTTTATTTGTGACGAATGTTACTTACCTGACAAGCTCATCCACACATCAGCTGTCCATCTACACAAAAAATCTGTGTACATAGGGGTTGGGGAAAAATAATATGATTCTGTCATGTTGGTATGTGTTACTTGGCTCTAGAGAAGAAATATGGATGCCTTTACAAGAGGTCACTTTTAAGGTTTGAGGTGCCAAGGATGTGTCCAGTTAAATAAAAATTTGCCCTACGTCCATTAAATGTGACTCAAGGAGAGTTAGCGACCCTGGTAGAAGAGACCTTGTTTGACAAGGAAAAAACTGGAGGCAATTAACCATTAGGTCTTCCACGTAGTATGACATAGTATGTAGTGAAGTGAATCTTAACTCGTTTTATTGTTGTTTTGACATAGCAGTGTCAGTTTTTGTATGTTTGACACTGGACAAATTTGACACTGTAAACACTTTTGCTTGTAACTATTCAATAAATTTTTATTATTTTTATTTTTATTTTTATTTTTATTTTTTTAAGAATAAGTAGAACTGGATTTTTAGCATGAGCACCAACAACCAATAATGCACAGAACTGCATCTTTCAGCATCAAACTTTAAATTGATAATGCGCAATTTTCAGAGATTTGAGGTACGTTACTGCCGCACATCCTTAGTCAGTGATAAGAACCTTTTGCTTTGAGGCACAGTTCATCCAAAGGTGGAAGCTGGCATGGGGTCAGGCGAATGTAAATAATGACAGACAATGGCTGAATTGTCATGGCACTTGTGGTCTTCTCTGGTGGGAAGTAAAGGTCACTGTAAGGCTGCATGGGGGCTGTGTTTGCTTGTGAGAGAGTGCTGGTTTGTTTATGGGCAGCAGGAATAACTAGTCATTATTAGGATGCCGTGTTTGAATGATTGATGTTGCTCCTCTTGTTTTAAAGCCTTTTTTTTAGCATGCCTTGTCATCGCCATGGGGACAGTGGGCCTTGCACATTTTTAAGATTTAACATCTTTTACTCTCTGTGTTGCTCATTAAATTGTACTTCGGACTTTTGTCTAACCTGGTGCTGCACTGAGGTCATTTGGTTTAAGACATACAAGTGTCTGCTGATTTAAAAAAAAAGTTAGGTATTATTATTACAAGTCAGATGACTAAATAAAATAACCATTATATTTAATAGAAAAGCATTGAGAAATGTTTTAAAGGTCATATAATGCATATACGTTATATCAGTTTGATGATAGTTTTATGTTGATATATTAAAAACTTTATTTTAGTCACTTTTTTATTGACCTTCATTGAGAATTTTTTTAGGTGCAGTGTTCTATAAGTAGATTTGCTTCATATCTCCTGTCAGTTTTGAGTAGATTTATAAGAGCGCACTGAAGCCAGCATTTGTATGAAACAGTGTGTCCAGTCAGAGGGTGGCCAGTGGAGGGGCTGAAAATAGGAGCCATAAGTCAGTTAACAGGGTCTTCTCTGTGTGGTTTTTGGAACAGGTCTGCTGTCTGTTCTCTGTCCCTGCTCTCCTCAGAGATCTACAGGGCCCGATGCACGCTGGGATATACAGGGGAAGGAAATACTTTGGCATTTTAGTCAATGGTTATAATGAAAAAACAAATGAGTTGGTAAAATCAGATTTGCTCAAAGGAATGCCCAGGAAATGTTGCCCCAAAACAGATTCTCTGCAGACCTCACTATATTTGATTTGATTACAATATAACCATACAATATACCATTCTTATAACAATGTATAAGAATGGTGGAATGTATGAAATGCAGTGACTATTTACAGTTTCTCCCAAAGTTAAGTTTTTACTCCCCTTTTTAACCACTGTGGTTGGCACGTTATTTTTTCCAGGGGTAATATTTAATACGTTCAATAATAATAAAACATTTGCTCCCTTTTTCAAACTCTGAAATTTGTTTTCACAAGCTATCCTGCATTTTTCATAAACGTCTATTCATGCCATACCTGCCTCAGGTTGGAGGCGACCACCGTCGCAAAGGGATCTAATTTAGATGAATGGGAGTCTTTCATTGCCCCGTCAGGCCTTCCCCATTTCCTCATCACCTCCCCTCCCTGCATATTCTCCTCTGCTCACCACCTCCTCCCCAACGTGAGGCCTCTCTACCGTGCCAGAGCCATGAGACCGTCTATTCATGCCTGGCTGACAGTACCTGTCTTAATCGAGCTCACTCACATATCCCTCTATTTTTGGATAGCAAACACTCGGTGTGTCTCACCTTTAGGACTAGATAGGGCTGAGGTGTTCTATGTCTCAGTGCCACACCACCAGCCAGAAGATGCATCTTGTCTAAAAACAACATAGTGGTTTGTGGTGGACATTGCTATCAAAATGCTAGCCTCGATAGCTAATAACAAACCTAGCATCAATGAAGAGGGCCTTCTGTTTGTATTCTGCTCTTTTGATGGAATATGACAAGGAGTATCAAAAGCTGATTTTATTGCTGTAAACAGATTATAGTAACACAAACAATTCAGCTGCTTTAAAGCTCCATTAGCTGTTATATTTTAAATTAGCTTCTATCTGTCATTATCTTTTAATGTCATGTTTTGGGGAGTTGACCACCAACTGTCTGATGTGGAAATTCCTTTTGCCTTTACTTGGTTTCTTAATTGTCATTTCTTCTAAGGGAAACTGTACTGTATAGACTTTGGCTAAGTGGTTAATTATTGGATGGGGATGTCTAATTAGGCAATAGAGCTGTCTATCACAGCAAAACCAAACACTGCTGTATAATGACTATGCTACATGGAGGTTGTCTTCATGCAGTGCCTCTGTGAGATTCAGACATTTTCACTATGCCCTGATGTAACCTTTGACCCCTTTCATGTGTATTTATATCCCATGGTCCCCTGTGTTTAAGATGAGGTTAAGAATAGAAAAAGATGTTGTATGGCGTTATGAGCTCGGCACCGTCATACCATTATTTTCCTGCTTTCATTTGTGTGCTGAAATGTGTCTTGGTAGCTGTACTGGTATATTTTAGCTGCGATGAACACAATGCAAGTAAAACTGAAAGAATTCTGTTCACACATATATGATTTAGTAGTGATAAATTAACACTTCTGGTCGCTAAACAGCAGTGTTGGGAACGTTACTTGATAAAAGTAATTAGTTATAGTTACTCACTACTTGTTCCAAAAAGTAACTGAGTTAGTAACTGAATTACTCTGTAATAAAAGT
>JAPMOB010083782.1:0-13682 GCA_029875015.1 Lepomis gibbosus | reverse complement strand
CAGCTTGTCAGCATGCAGCGGCGTCGCCATTCTGCATGAAAATGTGTACACGTGAACAACGCATCTTCGGCACTCTCCACTGCCAAACTTTCCATAAATGGAAGTTTAGCCCAAGGGTGGGGTTACGTTGAACAGGCTATAGTGTCCCTGAACGCACCAGGGCCGGTTGCTCCCTGGTGTCTTTAAATGGACCACAGCTTGCTGCTCTGTTGTGTCCTTGAATACCCCACGGTCTGTTGATCCGTGGTGTCCTTGACGCACCCCAGCTCGCTGCTCTAATGACCGCCCAACATGCAACAGTGAGCGCGTCGTCAGTGGAGCAGTCAATATCAACACACCTGCTGACTGAATCCGAGTCAGGACAGGCCTTCCTCTTCTCCACTGCTGCGAGCTGCTGCTGGGAGAATGAGCCACTGTTCACTGTGATAAAGTGCCACAGGCCACACAACTGGCAGAGATGTGTTGTCTGGTTGCATCTCTCCGGCTATATCTGACCTAGATTGGTGTTAGCTCTGCTCGTGCTGTCACAGCTAGTCAGCTGAATGCTGCGCTGGTTCAGTTGAGCATATGATGACAATGTGGTTGTGAGTTTTAGGAACGTACACACACTGTCAGTGAGCTAGCAGTGTTCCCGGGGACACTGTCGTGAGCGCACGGGGAACGCAGAGTTAGCTCGCATTGCTGCATTGTGTCACCGTTATTGCAGCAGACCTTCATACGGCTGCCAGGAAATGTAGGCAACTTACTGCGCGGGCCGGACAGCCGACTAGCAAGGAGGAAGCCCTGGTCCTACTACTGTCCTGCTGGGGTGCCACCAGGAGAGCAGCGTGAGAAATAGGCTTCTGTCCCAGTGGTTTGACTAGCGCAGCAAAGACCCGGCCCTCCCACTGTCTCTCTCGAGCTTAGCAAGGAGAGCAGGGGTTTAGTGGGCAGGAGAATGCTCTTTAGGAATGTACTGTATTTAATCAGTTGAACATTAACAGCATTTTCAGTGTGTACACAAGCAGCACATGAAAAACAAATAATTGCATGCTGGACACATAACGGAAGGAGGAGTTCTGGTGGTGTGCATCAACCTCTGTCCCTTTGTCATTTGTTTTTTAAATAAATAATAAGGCTTAGGCTTTTTCCAAGGGCTGCAGTCGAAAAGGTCGTGGTGTCATTGAACACACCACAGCCGGAGTTGGAAAAAGGCCGACCGGGCCTTGAATACACCACAGCCACTGTGGCTGTGGATGACACGTCACCCGGTGTTGATGTCAGCGTCAAGCTCACAGCTTCCATGTGAAGTAACGGCAGGGTAGACAGCCTCGCCTGCTGAAACAAGGCGCTACGAGCCACTGACTTTGGCTGTCTCTCTCCGACTATAGCGGACTAGCCTAGGTGTGCTGTGAACGCTCGGCAAAAGAGATGTTGGCAGGGCAGCGTGTCTGTTTATGTGGGAATGCAGAGTTACAGTAGACAACAGACTCATCCGGGCAGGACATGTGTCACCTTGCCCGTGTGCAAAGATAATTTTCTAGAAGCGGCAACTCCATCTGTGGAGGTGGTGAATTCAGTGAGCAGTTAGTCGGCTATGTGCACAATAAAATTTCAGTGGGTAAGTGCGTGAGAAGGGTCCATCTGCAGACTGTAGCTTAGGGGGCGTGGCGTGGGTGAGGGGCGTGGTGTGAGCGCGGGTCTTGGTATAGGCCAAAGTTCATCATAATACAGAAGGCTGGATTTGAAGATGAAGACGGTAACATTTAAAGTAATGGCACAGCTGAAGCAACATGTAGGTAATTGCAGCTCAGTGCAGGAAAAGTTGAATCTATGATGTTAATAGACTAAAACAAAATTAAACAAAAGTTATTAATTTCAGCTTTTTAATGTTGTTAACCTAAATAATCATAATCTTTAGTTTTCTATTTTTATTTTCTTACCTACATTTTTTATTGTTCTGTATTTTCTTTTAAATCTTATTTTATTGTATTGTGGTATTTTATTCTTTTTTATGCATTTTATACGTAACATTTGTGGACATCCTCAATAATTAGATGTACCAATCTTGCTGATTGTGTTATTGCCTTTGGTTTTGTATTTGTGTCATGCAACGGGACTGTTAACTGTTGATACAGCTTGCCTTTAATATCCAGCTTTCACTGGTGTGGAAATATGCTTATCAAGATTAGAGTTTAACTTTAAAAATGTTTATGTTTATGTAATATTAAAGGAAGTTAATATTAATATCTTTTAATGTTAATAGCACTAAAAAAATTATTAATATTGCGCTACTTAGCACCATAGCACACTACACTTTTCTTCTGCTGAAGCCATCCTGTTGATGATTACACTTTCCTGTGTGTTTGTATAATATTATGTTGTAAATAAAGTTTTGCTTTAAATCAACTCAGAACAACAACTCCACACATGCCTGGTACAAATTGGGCAGGAATAAGTATGCGCATGTGCACAACAGACCATAAAGAAAGTGCAGCAGCTACAGTCAATCATTTAAGACTGTACAGCAAGGGGGCGTGGCGTGAGCAAGGGGCACGGCGTAAGCGAGAGGTGCGGCGTGAGCGGTGCTACAGTCCGCAGCCGGACCTTATTGAAGTGCGTGGGTGTGATTGGAGGAGGTAGTACCCATAGAGTCCACTAGAGACAGAACTTTACTTACACATTAGCTACATGTATATGGCCTGTCTCATCAGTTTATTACAAGCAAAAATAGATCTTAGGAACAAGTGGTCACCATATGCCCTGTCCTCAGATTAACTGCATTAGCTCCCTCAATATGTTAACTAAAGGTAGGTTGTACACCTGGTTAGGTGGAAAAACTCTGAAATTACTGCCCTGAAACATACAGTATACATACGTAAACTTGCTATCTCTGCTAACGTCATGTACACATAGCATGCCTTTGTTTATGTTTTCTTTCTAAGTGGCAGTAAAAGTTAATAACGGGGTCCCAGTCATAAGGTTTTGCTGCAGAATTTATAGACTAAGTCTCAACCCATCAAAATGTTGGTCTTGTTTCAGTCTTGATACACTGTGGTCTTGCTCATGACTTGGTCCCGATTTGCATGATCTTGACTGCAGCACTACCGGTTCTCTGAATAGAATAGAGGTTGCAGAGAATTAAATGAAGAAGTTCGACACCACTCTCATATGTGTATGGTAAATGTGAACCTTAAGCCTGGAGATAGTTAGCTTAGCTTAGCATAAAGACTGGAAACGGGGAAACAGGTACCCAAAATTTAAAAGTCTGCCTGCCAGCACCTTCAAATGTTATTAATGTAGATGTTATATCTCGCTTTTTTAATCCAAAAACAAACAGAAATGTCAAAGGGATTATTTGTGCTGGAGCTATTTCTGGTAATTGTAGGTATTAATAAGTCAGAATTACCACATTGACACAATCAATTGCACACATAAAGCAGTGTGAGCATTGTAGTACATTCTGCTAAGGGAAACAAACTTTTTTTGATGAAATCAAACTCTAGAGTCTAGTTAGGGGCATATATGGCTGTCTTTATTCATGCATGGACAGTTCAAAAGCAAACAGAGAGGACTGTGAAGTACAGAAATAACACTTATGACAATGATTCAGTGTAGCTTGAACTTTTTGACCTTAGCTAATGAGCATCAAGCACACACACTACAGGGAATAACATAGGGAATATAAAAATGTCAGGATAGCAGATACATCTGTTTACTGCATGAGTGGCAGTATATACTTTGGTATGTGTGGTATGTATGTTGGAATGTAATGTATCTAGTTTAGAGAAGCAGGTTTTTGCAACAATCAGCAAATCTGATTTCAGTCTCTTTATTTACAAATACTGGATAAACACAACTGAGCTAATATAAACTGTGTTAATATTCATTTTTTTGATGTATTACATGATGATGAGGATTATTAAAATAAAAATAAAGGGGTTGAACGGTGGATAGCATTGTGGAATTACAGCAAGAAGGTCACAGGTTTGAACCCCCGTTGTCCTAGCCAGTGAAGGAATTTTCTTTGTTTGGTTAATAAACAGAACAACAACAATAATTAACATTGTCAATCACAGATATTTAAAGCTATATTCCCATTCTCCATTTAGAATTTCCTAACATATTGTAACTTTTCCTTTCTGCAGTTAGAGACCCAGGTGAAGGTGAGGTAGATTTATATTAGTCATGTACTGATCTATTTCTGTAACCTGGCAGTGCTTAATGCCATGAAATCAACATCGTATATCTTTTCTCTGCAGGTTCACTGACTTTGTTCTTCGGATTCCAGAAACTTATGAGTATAACAAGAACATGTTCAGGATAAAGCAGAGAAAATACTAGAAGCTGGCGTGTTTTGCTGTGCCTTCAATGTGCACATTTCTTGAAGAGAAGACTTTGGTTGGGTCAAAGTCAGGTGAACGCAGCGGGTGTTTGATGTTGACACACTCGACAAAGACATAACTCTTACTACCAGTGAGCAATGTCATGGTTAAGACCCAGCAGAGACCTTCAATGCTGCCAAGACAGACATGCTGGGACAAGGGCCCTGCCATTGTGGCCAAACACAGAGTGACAGGAGAAAGTGGACGACAATACCAACAGCAGTGGGAGAGAGTATATGACAGGTAGGAGTGTGTTGAGCCCAATTATAAGACAAGGTACTGAAAGCAACAGGCATGGGCAACAAACACATTTTGCACATCCTCTATATCCAGCTTTATGGGGATTGTTGTCAGATAAAAATCAGAAAATGTAACAGAAAGATGACTTTTGGTATTTCAAAACTGTGCTGAAAAATACAGTCCTCAACTAGGCACAGAAAGGAAGATCCTAACAAATACATGTTTACATTGTCGCTTATAGAGTAGAGAAGTCCTAATCGATGGGATCAATTTTTTCCTTTGCTTGCATACTTTACTTTTAAATTTGGCAATAACCGACATTTTTCCTGTGAGGGGTGCGTTTTTTTGTGATCATTTATGTGATCAATGCGATAAATTGCAAATCATCTGTTTTTATGTATATACATGATGGGTTGTTTTGCATCTTTGAAATCTTTATTTTACCACAGTACACAGTCTTGATGATTTTTATTTATATATATATAAACCTTTAGTTAAACAGGAAATATCCCATTGAGACATTGAGTATCTTTTACAAAGGAGTCCTGTAAAAAACAGTTGGTGCAAGTTACATAAATAAAAAAAACTCTTTAAACATATTGCAATTATTTTTGACATAATGTGAATGTATATTGGTGTAGAGTGTTAGTCAAATTGCCATGTGTTCACCTGTTACGGGACTCATGCTTATTGTACACTTTCACCACTCCAGCACCTTAAAATGCAAAGAGTTATGCAAGTAAAGAATGAATGTGAAAAGCCCCAGTTGGCCCCTGAACAAATAGTCCCCCCCTTCCAACATCAATGCCTTATTTTTCACCTCGGATACTAAGAAAGAGTGTGAGGAGAGCTACTACACCTATTGATGGAGATTTGTAGTTGAGAGGTGATTTTACACTTGGGGAATCCATCATGGGTTAGTAATGAGTTGCTTACAGATAGAGAAAGAGAATAAGCTTACATCCCTTTTACAGCTTACTGAGAGACTAGAGACTTTCAGTTCATATTGCAGGCCAAGAGAAAATCAGGGACCATAGAAAAAGGATGCTTGCATTATTCTTATGAAAAACTGGACATTTGGGGACAGTGGTCCGCCTCTTTGCCAAGTTGCATTTAAGAAACAAGAAAAACACTTCTGGTATACTCCCTGTCCGATGAACTTCAGAGAGATATTACTGTACTGCACTTGCAAGATAGACAATGTGGTCACCTAAAGCCTCCAAAAAAACTCCAAATGGTCTAAGCCCACTTATTTTCCCATGGGAGGGGTGCCTTTTTTACAATGTGATCAACTCACAAGACTTGTCTTGCTTTGGAGGCTAGTTAATATGGTCATGTTGGCAGAGCCAGTAGTGTAAGAATTCAGCCTACAGGAGATGAAAATGTGACTTGATTAGAATTCACAACAACCAGTGTGTGTAAGATAGAATTTCTCCGACCTCATTTAGGAGCAGGGCTTTCCATTAGTCAAGTGTTGTTGCTGCTTGCTTAACCAAGGGGAAAATGGGTTTTTAAAACTGCCACTCCTGAATATGTTCAATATGTGTGTGTCTGATCGTGTTCATATTTGTGTGTGTGCACATACATCTCTGAGGTTGCTGTAATGTGAGCTTGTGAGTACAGGTACCTGCTGTATGAGAGTGAACAGAGCAATGGGGCTCTGTCTAATGGATTTAATGCTGACAGTGGGGTTCAGCCGAAGGATTTGACAGTCATTGCATTCTCAGCTGAGGCTATAGAGCTAATGCCGGGCAAGAAAGAACGAATTTTAAATAAATCATTCTCAAGCTAGAAATGTCATAAGTTTGTGGTAGTACTTACTGTTTCAAGGAGGTCTGAGTCAACTACAACACTGTCTAGGCTGCATCTGCATGTAGAGGCATAGTCACAATAGATCGTGGCTAGAGCTGGAAAGAAAACAAGCAAAGGAGATCCAGGCACTCACAACAGGTCATTAGTAAACTAAGAGTTGGAACGAAGAGGCGTCCTTTGGAAAAGAGAGGAGGACACTGGAAAGCTAGCATTTGCATTCATAGTCACACACAATACTTTAGATGCAGGCACCAGTAATCATTCTCTCAACTAAGTCAGCATGTCAACTACTCAAGGCAAGACCCATCCCCATTACCAGTAACTGTCTTGTAAATACCTGACAGCCTGTAGGGAAGTACTCTAACTACAAATAAAAAACAAAAAACAAACAAACCTCATAATGAGGAGGGTGCTGCATACACTCATACAACATACAGAAGTTGTTGCTGAATAGTAATTCAGGACTAGCCTGGAGCCCAAATGGAACAAAGGATCACAGCAGGAATGAGACAAGCAAACGGCTGTCAAGGGGGACCAACCCACTAACACAAAATCACGCACCCTTCAAGATGAGTATCATTTTGAGCCTCAGTCTCACTGGAACAATTAGAGTGTAAAGGAAGGCTGAGCTCCTGTCAGCAAATCTTCACTGAGGATTAATTAATTCGACTACAGTCTATACGGATTGCAAGAAAATGAGCATGCGGTGTAAATGAGAAAGAAAATATTTTTGTCACAGCTTTACCACAAGTTTTATCAACGTTAAATATACATGGGACACTGCAGTGTAACTCAAACATTGCACTTTAGCTACATCTGATTTTTTCCATTTAACATGTCAAGGCAGGTGAATTTTAGCATGTTTTCACTTTTAAGACACATAAATTGGAAATGAGTGTTTTCTGTTTTTTTTGTGTGCATCTGTTTTTATATATACATGACAGATATTTTTTCATCTTTGAAATCTTTACTTTCACACAACACACAGTCTTGATGTTTTGGATTTGTACAAGTTGGTGCAAGTTACATAAATAAATAAAAACATATTGCAATTGTTTTTGACATAATGTGAATGTATATTGTTGGAAAGTGGTCAAATTGCCATGTGTTCACCAGTTATAGGAGTCATGCTCAAAGCACACTTTCATCACTCCAGTACCTTAAAATGCAAAGGCAGAGAGCAAGTAAAGAATGAATGTGCAAAGCCTCAGTAGGCCCCAGAACAAATATTCCCCCCTTTCAGCAGCAATGCCTTATTTTTCACCTGGATACTGAGAAAGAGTGTGAGAAGAGCCCGTAGCTACTACACCTATTGATGGAGATTTGTAGTTGAGAGATGATTTTACACTCAGGGAATCCATCATGTGTTAGTAATGAGTCGCTTACAGATAGAGAAAGAGGAAAAAACAAGAAAAAATGTTATGTACATCTCTACATACACTGATTTGCATCTTATATGGGGAAGAAACGTTATATGTGCTCCTTTAGAGAGACAGATGAAGGACTTTGAACCTGAGCATCATTGATATATTACATGGTTTAAATCTTATGATCTCAACAATGATCATCAATCAACACTAGCCTCATTATAAGGTGCTTAGAGCAATTCATGAAGTCTATACTATGTTCCAAGACATGCATAACTTTCAAAGCACATGCACTGTACAAATAAATTGGTATTTGATTTGGTTCTACTAAAGTATAGAGAAGAAATATAATTTTCCGTCTATCCTCATGTGAAAAGTTCACTTGCTGTAGCTTATGCAGTGTAGTTTTTTGTCTTTTGCCTTAGGCTTTCAGCAAACTTTGCTGAACTTTTTTCTACTGTCTCTCTCTTTGTATCTGAAATGAAAGCAAGCGCGGACTTGGGTTTTCTCAAAGTATCATGGGATTGTCTGTGCAAGTCTTTTGTACTTTTCAAGCACCCCTCGTCATCTCCATCTCTCTCCCCTCTAAAAAAAAAACCCTGTGGCTTGTGCTCAGACGGTACAGTATACATGTGTGTGTGCATGTGTCTATGGGATTTTCAGGGAGTGCACACCATGTGTAACTGGAATGTGGCATTAAATAGCAAGAGCACAAGGCCTCATAAATGTCTCATGAAGTTTTCTCTCTGGGGTTTCCTCTACACCTTTTCCATCCACCTACTGTTAAGCTCGTTTCCATATCTACAATCACACATTTATATCCAAATGAAGATTTAAATTTTAACATAGCTCAATAGATAGTAATTACTGTTAAATGAAAAGTTACTGTCAATTACTGTATATATAAATTAGTCATTAACTGAACTCAACAGCTATGATATTTAATGGTACTATGGTAAGACCTCATATGTCACTTTAGGGTAATATTTATATCATCAATCTTAGCTAAAAAAAATATATAGTAAATTTTTTTTTCTCAAAATGCATATCACAGTTAGTTGCTGCCGTGCTTTCTCAAAACCTGCAGAGCCCAACAGGAGTGCTGTTCTGGGGTTCACCTCAGTGAACAGGATGGCAACTGATAACCTACGTATTGCTCATTTTGAACTGAAGGATTTTGACAACGATAGGAAAGGTGGTCTCTCCTATTAAGGAGATTAATTCATTTTGAAGGCTCATTTTTTGGCAATTTATGTAATAGAAAAAAAAATTCTGTCTCTTCCCATGTGTTTCTCTCTATATGTCTGTACTGTATGTATGAGTAAGACTTGGTACTGCGGAGGCTGAGGGCAAACACACTCACACATATACTGTGAACACTCTACACATATGCACACAGTAACACACACGTACACAAATGGAGTTTTTCAATCCACACACTCACAGCCAACACTATTGGCATACAGCAGATTCCCCACATCATTTCCTCATTGAGACAATTATCAGCAATTTATTGTTGCCATAGAAACACATTTACCTTTGGAGCATAGCTCACATGAAAGACTTACTTAACATTAATGACTAGATTATGTGCATGTCTGTGTGCACTTGTGTGTATGTGTTGCCATGCCAGAAAGCTGAGTCAATGGCTAATAATTAACTGCAATAAAAATGTATATTAATAAAGTAATGTGTAGACATGATTCCTATAATCACACGGTCTAGAAATCCATATTTCTGTTGGTGTCTATGACATAACAATCATCATAAATACAGATTTGTTCTGTCCATTCATAGGATTAGATTTAATACAATTTTTTTTGAGAAACAAATACAATAAGATGTACAACAATGATATTTATTTTTTTCTTCCAGAAACAGAATATATATGCTGAGCTCTTTATAAACTCAATTTGTATATGTTTAAGCAGGTTGTAAGACTGATGAAGGGAGAAGTGTCAACCGCCTTCAAAAACAAAATAACCGTCTCTAAATGACATACAGAATATATATACCATTTAAAAGTACCACACATTCGCCCGGCATATTGGACCTTAACTACGTTACGTAGGTCACATGACATTGAACACATTGTGAAAAAAACAGCGTAGCCTCATTGTCTATCTGTTATCTTTACTGAAAAGCACAGCTTGAATGTATTTCTGACATGAAAGCACTGTGCTTCTAATCAACTTCCTGGTTTGATAAGCAGCCAAAACTCAAATGACAAAGACTGATGATGTTAATAAAATACCTCGGAATAGACAGAAATAACCATAAAAACAATCTTGGTAATTCTAAATTCTTCAAGGGAGAATGTGTTTCACTTTGCTACAGGATGGTTAGTGGACACTTTCAAAATTAGATGTATTCTTCAGGTGTCAGTGCAACCAAGTTTTGAGTAGACAAGGTGGTTTGATGCTCCAAATGTGTACACTGAAAACTGATGGACATGTTGACAATGTGTGTGAGAACAACATGTTTCTGGCCTGGAGTTAGTGAGTCCTCCTTATTGTGCTAGCATAAGAAAATGTACACGTCTTGACCGATGGGACCATGAACCCTGAAACAACACAAATTCTGTTTCAAGGTGGACTTATTCAATATTTGATTGATCAATGCGAAGGCCTGCCTTTGTCAAAACATTTCTTAGCTCCTCCCTTGAGAACAAAAGACATCTCCTATTTTGACATGAGAGAGAGAAGGACAGAGATACATAAAGAGACTGACAGTCAGACACACAGAGAGCTTGCAACTGTGTCTGTGTGTTTGTGTGTATCCATTCAGTGTGTTTAGTACCTAGTGGTGTCAGGTTGATGCCCCGGGCGTGTTATTAAGCAGCAATCCTGATGCCTCAGGCCACTGTAAGACCGCTACTGTCTCCTAATGCAGCCAGGGACTGTGTGTGTATTTGTCTAGATCTTTGCACATGTGAGCAGTGCCAACTGTGTGTCATTTAATTTGTGTATGTCTGGTACACTGAGGAGTGGTCCACACAATACAACACGCTATATGGAAAATGGAAATGTGTAGTTGTGGTTACACAAGTGAAGCATTCTCTTGAGATAGCCATGTCTTTGCTCTCAGCGCGTGTTTGTCCTTATCAGTTAGGGAATGCCCCCCCCCCCTCCCACACACCTCACTTCAGGGTTTACTTAGATCCGTGCATCATTTTAGGCAAGTAGTGATAAGTCTCCTCTATCAGAATATTTCAGCAATGTGTCCATTGTGTGCCAGACTGCTGCTGGTACATCAAACCTATTCTGGGCCCCTTAAGCTATGTTAACAAGTTTGCAGCACAACTGAAAGTGAATGGGCTTGAGGATAGATGTAGAAGTGTGCCTGCATTGAAGGGGAGGTACATCTATACATATGTGTGTGTGTGTGTGTGTGTGTATTCTCCATTGACCTGCAGTAAAGGCTGTGAAATTGTTCGGGTCAGAAGTATTTACTAGACTGCTGTAAATGTGTGTGTGTGTGTGCCCTCCACACATCCACGTTCCATAGCTAAATATTACTGCTCGAGTCAGAGATTACACTCTTTATATCCCTATTACCAGCTGCTCTCTCACTTTCTCTGCCTTTCCCTCTGCCTCATATTCATTTTCGTTTCTCCGTCCACCGTCTGCTTTCATATGTCTTCCTCTTTCGCTACATATGGCTCTCCCTTTTTAATTCTCTGCTTCTCTTGAGAAGCACTGGAGTAAGGGAATGGCTTAAACATCAGGGTAAACGGGGTTATATTGCATTTTGACACGCCTCATATTATTTCCCCTTCAATTTCACTGCTTGGCGAAGAATGTGGGACTTTCTTCCTCCCTGCATCTCCTCTTCTCAACCTTATTCCTTATCTTCCCCTCATAATGTATTGCAGGTGGGAAGGCATAGTGGCTGAACAGATTGAACTATACTTTCCAATTCCCAATTTTTTTATTCATTTATTGACTATCCTCTGTACTACAAAAGTGAGCTACACAAGGGGATAGGAGAGAAAACATAGGGGACAAGGAGACAGTGAGAGATTATTCATGACAAACTGATGTTGCACTACATGGCTAGCAAGGGTCAAGCAATTTCATTTCCCATGTTAACTTTAGCTTGATCTTACATTGACCCTAGCTTAAAAATTAATTTACTAGCTATTTATCATTTGGTTTCCCCTAGCCAGGGAAGAAAATATGCAATCAAACATGGAATTTGAAAACACTAGACCAACTAACTGTATGATTCTGGATTAAAAACAACAGTCATATTGCAGTGATTTTTAGATTATTTTAATAGCAATCACTTTCAACACTGTTAAACCATAAACTAGAAAGCTCTCTGTGATTTCTGTTTCTTTTGGCCTGACTCCAAACTGGGGGAAACTTAACTAGCACAGACATAAATAAAGTTTTATTTGTTTCTTCAAGTGAAAACACAGTTTCCATTAAAGGTATTTCCTGCTGGCAGTGTGAATTGTAGTTGTACCAACAGTCCTGACCTCCTACACCATGTGCTACATAATGGACCAAAATTATATGTCATCACTTTCCCAGCACTTGGTGATGACATGGAATTTTTGTATTTTGAAAGCTTCATTAATGAGCAACACCAGCTTGTTGTGTCACAGCACCAGTGAATAAATATAAAACAAAATATTTGCAAATTGATTAGTATGCACAAATTGACATTACATGGGAATCATTTGGTTAGATACTTTGGGTAGCTGTTAATCTGGTTGAATTCCCTGGTAAACTTTAGATCAAAACAAAATATCTGAACGAAAGCTTGCTTAGTCACCCAAGGCATAGATTAGAGGAGACACTTTATTGCAAACTGATCTCCTCTAGGATCAGGTTTAGGCTCTTTATGCCTGATGCAGGTTCTAAGGTGTGTGTCGAAAGATCAACTCTATGAGCAGTGCTTAAGTCCAGTTGGCAGTCTTGCACATAAAATGCACAATAATGCAAAAATTACTAGGGAACTTAATAGCCAATGAGATTGTATCCATGCAGAGAAACACTGATGCAGAGTATATTCACCCAAACAGTGTTGACATTTAAACAAGATGAACCCAGGTTGTTTGTGTTTGTTTGCTTGTTGTTTAATGATGCCCCACAGTTGTCTCCTAGGCAATCATAAATGTAAATCCGCTGATTTCTGGCAAAACATTCAGAATAAACTGTGAACATTCCGCGCAATTCATAAGACCGTATACTGCTCTGATAAAAACACCATATTTTGCCTGATCCCCAATGGGGTCTACATAACTACAAATTTATGATTAGGTTTCAGATATTTTACAGCAAACAACTCAGATGACAAAATTTTAAAATGATGGTAAGCAGGTGATTTGGATCAGATTTTTGCCACTCGCTTGCCTGCCTTCTCTCTCTGCCGTTCTATCTATCTACCTCCCTTGACTGTCTGACAGGCAGATGTTTGGGCTGTGAGGTGAGGAGGTGACTCCACTGGGAGTCCTCTCCCCAGTAATTGGCTGTCACACATAGCTTCCCAAAGTTGGCAAATCGGATTTCTTGGCATCCATGAGCATAGGGGGGGTAAGGCCAGGGATAATATGGCAAGGTGAAGGCTTTAACTGCAGGTGTAAGTGTGTGTGCTTAACCTTTTACTAGCACTCTCTGTCCCTCTCTCACTTATCTAACTCTTCGCCTGTCTTTCTTTCACTCTCACTCTCTAACCTCCTCCTGATCGGGAACTCTGTCTTGCTGTGTGCACACCTTGTTATTGCTCAATCTCAGTTTTTCTTCCAGTGGTCACTTCATAGTTGCTGATCACAATGTTTATCTCCCACAAGATTTTAGTTGTATCTGAACTTACACTGGCAACAAATGTGGTCTATGTGGACCAAAGGATTATCATATATATATATATATATATATATATATATATATAT
>JAPMOB010083770.1:0-14259 GCA_029875015.1 Lepomis gibbosus | reverse complement strand
GGTAAGAACTGCCATCACTTGTGCACACTGCAATACTGATTTTAACATATCATTTACTTTTATATGTATTTTGTATAGTGCTGGGCCACGATTAAAACTTTTTCTCGTGATTACGCACGTGATTTTCTGCGATTAATTGCATGTTATGCGCAAAATTGAATAATGATTTCTAAAGTAGTGTATTGCAATAAAATATTTCTTGTAAATCTCAACTTAAACATTAATGTAAAGTAAAACAAATATAAAACCAAAGCTATTTAGCACTGCCAGGGCATTACCTTTTATAGTCCAGAGCCACGATCATAACATCATAACAGGCACCTTCTGAGCAACAGGTGAACATACTGTATATAATTCTGTTTTCTTGTTGTTTTTTCTGAACAAGAAGCTGTTGCCATGGTTACTCTCCATAGAATGCCTGCCATTTACTCACAGAGCGTTTGTCTATCCGTCTGTCTGATCACCGGAGCAAAGAGCAACCCCGCTGGACCAAACGATTATGATGTGATTTTAAGAACGTTCCTCAGACCGACATTTTCCCCAATACTAACCAGCATGCAGTGTGTTGCTATCCACTCCTCTATGGCATTTGATCGCTTGTCTTGCTTTTGTTTATCTACTTCTTCCACACGCTGCATCCAGCGTAGTCTGCTGAAGCCTTCCTCCGCAGCGTGTTTGTGTGGGTGATTTGCAGGTTGATCAACATCCCATCTTTCCTGTGACCCATGGTTTGACTGGATGTTTATTCAGAGCCAGTGAGCAGCAGACTTTTAAAATAATAATAATATTAATAATACTAAAAACTGTGTAAAAGTGAGATAAAATAATGGTCGGTGTTAATTAATGTGTTTACACAATAATAACGCGTTGACGTGCCCAGTCCTACTTTTGTAATTGAATCTTTTTAGACTTTTGTAAAAGTCTGTACTTTTGTAAAAAATCTAAAATGCTTGGGTATACTGAGTTTTACATTTTTTTAAATTATAACAAAAACAATGAATATCTTACAATATAATATAAGTTATTAATGGGAAAATATTTGACTTTATAAAGTTTCAATATATCAGTATATTATAAATATGCATACATGCATCCTGCAGTATGTCTTTCATTTTAGTTGACCTGCTAGTAATCCGGAGAACATGGTAATTGCTATAAAAAAAGAGGCCCTTTTGGAGCTGATATTAAAAAATCCCATCTATCCCATATATCAAAGATAATTGAAAATGATCTCAGTAAACAATCCACTGTTGCAATATTTATTAGTTTGTTCAGCAACAGAGAGGAAACCTAAGAACTGAACTGCTCTTTACGCTAACTTGACACAACAGTGGCACCCAGAGCAGTCTGTTGTCAGGCAATAAACAAGCATGTGCTGCATGGTGCTTGCAGATCACAGTAATATTTGGAAACACATGCTGAATGAAAAAATTTTCCTCTAATTGCTGTCCACAAAACCCTGTTACTTCCTCTGCGACCCTATAATTTCATGCAGTTGCACTATCCAGTACAATATACATGTAAATCATCACATCAAGGCAAATCTAAGGGTTGATCCAAATGCAGGTAACACAACTAAAAAGTTATCAGTTCATATTTGCAAAAAAACAATGTTGCTTTTAAGTTATAAGACACAAAATATAAAGGGTTCAGGTCAAGTGCAGCCCCACAAAACTATGGTTATATCTTTGAAAATTCATTCATATAGCACTTTTTAACATTTTCTCAGTAAACGATCTGGTTTAATGTCTATATTGTACATTTTACATTCTGGAAAGGTATACAAACGCTATGGATAATATACCAATGCAGTCTGTTAGTTAGTATTAGGCTGATCCGCCACCTCGCCATTCCCAGGATTATTCCCAGAGGCACTGACTTTTACTTTTTCTGCTGTCTCTTGCTGCCCAGTCCCATGTACCTTCTTAAGCCAGTCCTTTTCCACATATTGTCTCACTTCCCCCACTGTGCACCTCTTTCCTGCATCCAGAGCCAAGAGCTTACCAAACATCTCCATGGCTTCTGGTGTGAACCTTTTCCACAAAGGGGGAATGTCTTCCTCATTTTTAGGTCTCTCCTCTGTCCTACACCAGTCTGCAAACTCTTGGTAGAAGTCATCCGAGTCTAAGCAGTGCTCCCAGGGGAAGTAGCCCGTAAGGATGCAGAATATGACCACCCCGAAGGCCCAGGTGTCCAGGCTTGGCTCCACACTAAGTGGAGGAGCAGTCACTTCTTTCTGACCACCCAGCAGGGCCACAGTACAAAGTTCTGGGGCCATGTAGGGCAGGGTTCCTGTGATGAAGCGTATCAGAGTGCCTCTCTTCTGGGCCAGGCCAAAGTCTGCTAGCTTTACCTGGCAACAGTGATGGTCCAACAGGAGGATGTTTTCAGGCTTGACATCACGGTGGACCAAACCATGGCTGTGGATGAATTCCAAAGCACTGGCGATCTGAAGGACACAACGTTTTACTGAAGATTCTGGGATACCCACCTAGAAAAATCGGTCAAAGCAGGGACAGGGCTTTTTATTTCGTTTGCAAAGGTGTCAGAATAAAAAGTGACAACATTTAGCACTCATCACAAATCACTGCATGAAGAAAGAAAACTGAATTGCATCTGTATTGCAATGAGTGTCTGGACTTCATGAATTCTGTATTTGGACAGTAGTAGGCACTGGTGGACTTCCTTGGAGCGCCTGTTAAATCTGTCTTGTGACTTTGCAAGGGCAGTGAGGTCTGGACATTTAGATTCAGCCAAAACATTTCCTACCATGCTAGGCATGCCTTTGTTTTTTAGCCACACTAGCGGCATGGCTCTAGGGCTGTTAATGCTCACGTGTCGGTTAGCAATACGTTTAACTGCTATGAAAGTTGGGACAGACATTCATGACCCCTAGACGATGAACATGGTGACTTTAGTGATCCTTTCACATTTCCTCTAGCGCCACCTTGAGGCTGAATTTGTGTTTTATTTCATGAAACATCTCAAGAACTCTTGGATAGACTGCTATGAACTTTGGCACATGTATTCCTAGTGACCACAGGATAAATCCTAATAACTTTGGAAGGCCATCATCAGATCATAGCGGTGATAAGATTGTTGATAGATTGTTCTTAGTCTTGTTTTGCCAATGTCTGACATTTGACTCACCTTTGGCTGGATGACAGCAAACAGGTCTCTCCCAATGACAAGCTCCTGGGCAAAGCAGTAGTGCTCATTAGAGTGGAAGGCAATGCCAAAGAGGCCCACGATGCAGGGGTGGCAGGACAGGTGTAAGGAGATGCAGTACTCTCGCAGAAAGCCCTGCAGCTTAGTCGAGGCTTTGGGCATCACTTTCAAGGCCATGGGAGTCCCTGCAGATTATCCATACTTTACCTTGGCAATTATTATCACTGTTTTTGCGCATCTCAGCTAATTAAAATATTTTATGATACAGAGAAATTCTCAAATTGAAGTGCGGTCATACCCCTGAAGCGATGTGTGACCAGCAGCACTTTGCCGTATTTCCCCCGGCCAATCTCCTTGATGATGTTGAAGTGTTCCTGGATCTCCAGCTGATTGAGGCTCTGTGCCGTCAGCTCCATCAACTCGTCAATTAGGTTGCCATCAGCGAGACCCAGCTCAATCATCTTTACCCACACACACACACACACACACACACAGGGCAAAACCAACACACTTAATAACATGGTATAATTATAATTTCCACAACTTTTACACAATAAGTACTGAGTGCGTCCTGGTCTGGTTGACCTGATATGTAATTTCTCAGTTATATATATCTATATACACAACTGTGTGAACTATACAGTGTGTGTAAAAGATCACAACTTACAGAACATGTATTTAGGTTTTCATTTATTTAATATCCTGTCTTATATATACTTTAAGTTTCTGTTATGTTATTTAAAAGATTTGGTGACAAACACCATCATTCACTACATTGACCCTTAAACCTTCGTTGGCATCCAGGAAGCATAGTGGGTAAGATGTGTACCATCTAACTGCAGAGCCCCCAGTTGGAGCACCATTATTATCCTCAGTATTACATATAGTAGTGTGAATACTGTGAATTCTTTCTTTCTATTTTCCTCTCTTTATTTCTGTTTCACCCTACGTAGTCAAGACAGACAATGTCTTTGCCTCTACTGGCCGCTTTGGCAAACGCTTTTGTAGCCACAAGAGAGACACAAGAAATCTTCTTTCCTGAGGCCATTAGGATGTTGACCTTAACCTTGTCTAGCACATTGTCCCCTGCTAATTGGACTATTGTTTTTTCATATTTTATACTTTTCACTACACATATTGCTATTGTATATGACAAAGAAAACCTTCAGTCCTGAATTTCTTGAATAACAAAAATAATAATGTGTATATCAAAATCTGGAACGACAGACAATGAAGTATTTTTCATTTGTACATACTTGATCTAAAAAATCAAAACAAAAATATTTCTCTCTACTATTAAATGGTAGCAGTATTGGATATAACTTCATATTAACCATAAGTAGAGACTGGTCATTTTCAAGTCTTACCTTTTTTCAGTAGTTTCCCAACACAGTCACTGGAGTCTGAAAACAGGCCAACCAAACACACAAAAATGTCTTGCACACACTCACACCGCCATGCTTACATATGACAAAACACAGCTTATCAATTTGCTGTGGAAGCGCAGGTTGAATTTCTGTCCTTTCCGTCCTCCACCTTTACTGCTGCTGCCGTAAAGATCAATGTGCAGAGTGGACCAGAGAGCTTTTCACTGCCCAGCACGCAACTCTGCTCTCAAAAGCCGCGATGGGGACAGAGCCCACTTTGACAGCTGATTAGCTGCCTCTGCAAAGGGCACACACACACACACACACACAAACACACACATACACACACACACACACACACACACACACACACACACACAAACATGCACACACTGGCCTACATACAGCATGATCAGCTACACACATGCATATCTTTGTACATATATGTAATGCATATGCATTTGAAAAACACTGACATGAAGTTCCACAGACACTACTGTATATGGCAACGTAGTCTCCAGATTTATGAGTCTGTCATTACTAATGTGAACATGTGTGCACACACCGATACAGTGTTAAGCTACAATAGATTCAGATGTGCCTCTGTGACCCCCCTACCTCCCCTCAGTGATCCCACCACTTTATATTAATGTCTCTGCTTACACTACTGCTTGAAATTAGCATACCTGTCACACATGGTGATTTTGGCCTTTCAACACAGACTCTAAATCTACAAAGGTCCTACAGGAGTGTCAGACTTTATTGACTATCTGTTTAAAACTTTTGTGATTATTGTGCTGGATTAAATAAATAAAACAGACACTAAACTATTACTAGTATGATAGGCAAGAGAAATACTTGCCACTAGAAATAAAAGATGTTACTTTTTATTTCTCTATTTTCTATTTATGTAATCTCTGAAAACATTTTAGTATAAAGATTTTTCAGTGCACATTTATTAAAGGAAGTAGTACAAATTCTAGGTACTGTTCTAGGAGTGTTTTTTTCCAGGTCGTAAGTATACCCAGCACAGTGCAGTGAACTAAAATCTTAGAAAGCTTACAATATCCTTGCTTATTTAACTAATGTCTGCAGTCTTTATATGATGACCACATTTTAGAGGTGTCTGAAATCGTATTTCAAGATTCTTGAATTTAAGGCATGAAAATAGTAAATATAGAGGGTTTCAGACCGTTTGAATCCCTCCTGTAATTTGAACTACGATGCTATTTCAGACTTACTCCGCTATAGTTCAGAGGGAATATTGTGAATATTGGGGGCAAAAAAGAAGTGTTTGCAATTTTCTTCAGTGTACATTCGGTCTGAATCCTGTCCTACATAGTACATAATGTGGCTTTATTTCTTCTTATCTGGTAGAAGAAATTACAGAATATAAGTATTTTCTGGAGAGCTCTGAACTTTAACTTTTATAATTACTGAAGAGGAACAACTGGAAAGAAATCCTACCATGAAACAAGACAGGGGAAATAGTTGTCATGGCATAAAGAAAAATGAGGAAAACATGTCTAGTTAAGCTTTGAAATCAAACTGTTATCTTACTGTTTGACATATGTCGTTTTGCATCCTCGCCACAAACAACCCACTCCGCTGTCCTCAATAAAAAGTGCAAGACGTGTTGTGTTAGCCGTATGGCTCCAAGGATGTCAGTGCTGGTCTGTTCATCGATTGACTGATTAGTCCATCACTTTGGTCCATTAGATGGGTAGCCTTGAAATTTGGTGCAGATGGTCGCGGTCCTTAGTGGATGAATCCTACAGACTTTAGTTATCTCTTTGAGCTTTCTTTCAGCGCCACCATTAAGTTGATATTTTGTCTTTTTTGTTGCCTATGTAATAGGCAGAGCCTGTGTGCTTTTTAAATTTTATAATCACCTCCTTGCTCACAATATTATTAATCATCTGTACTGTCTAGTTAGTAAAATCAAATGCATGTTGGTGGTGAGGAGGTCTTAAAGGTCAGACCTTCCTAGGGGCCTGAAGTGGAAGCCATGAATGCACTCAAGCTGTGGCACTCATACAGACACATCCCCTGGGGTGTTGCCTACAACTCGGGCAGGCTTAATGGCGTGTTGTTTTCTGCACCTGTGTGCATATAAGTGTGCCCTGGTCTGTATGGTTGTGTGTGTGTGTTTGTGTGTTGGCCTGTGTTTAATTTACTGTTAACTCACTCAACACTGTGAGCCATAGAAGTTATTCTGAGGGCACCAAGCGTTCACACAAGCAGGACTAATGATGCAAAGAAATGGATCCTTTGGTGTGTTGGCCTCTGCAGGGCTGTGGTGGGTTAATGAGGTGTCAGTCACTGCTGGCTTTCCCAAAAGCTCCATACAAAGGTTTGGTTAAAAATAACTAGTCCAGATGCAAATTAGCTCATTATATTCTACTTAAGACACAGTTTAGATGCAGCTATATATACTGTATCTATTTTTACATGGATTCTAAATGAGTCTTGTTTTGTTCTGTAGCAATCTGCCAAGATTGTAGCAATCCTCTCCACTGCTCAGTGAGGCTGTGTAAGGCTGCCATGAGTGATTAAAGGTATGTTGTGGAGTGTGTTTTGTAGTTTGTGATCATCATGTTACGTTGTCACCACAGACATGGGGCCATGTCATATTTGGGATCTTTGACATCCCAGGATGGTGCAGAGTAGTCTACGAGGCGCCAGACAGGGTCCATATCCCAACTTCCCATCCCATCACGATACCTCTGTTGCCCTCGTGGTATAACAGGAATGGAATTACAGAGCTCTGCAGTCTGACAAACTAGCTCCGTGCAGGCGGAGTTCTCACTTATCCTTTGGAAACTTTTGAGATCATTTTTAAGAAGATACACCAGTAGCGTAGTCTCAGCTGTCAGTTCAGGGATATCAGTGAGAAGAGAATAGTTATTTTCCACAATTAATGTCAGAGAGGCATTCAAAATGATCCTGTTTGACATGCAGTGAAAATGAAGCAACGACTTTTAATTCCAAAACAAAGAGCAGGGAATATTAACAGCAAATGATGAGTTCTCCTGCCTTGCCTTTATGTAATGGAAAGTTCATCAGGAGCAGTGAGGCAAATGTTACCAAAAGATGATCTGTTTTCTGCTGACATAGCCGAGTGGATCCTCTGTCTAATTAATCACTCACAATGTCTTCAAGGTTATGGTGCTCACAGTCCTCTGAGGAAATCAGTGATCTGGGCTGTTATAGGAACACTTTGACATTTGGGAAACTATGCTTGTTTACCATCTTACACAGTCAGACCAGAAGACCAGTATCGGTTTTCAGCTCTGTGCATTCAGAACAGACATAGGTCTGGGACGGGACGTGACAAATTTTGCTTAACTCAAAGCCTTGAAGCGAACGAAAACAGACCTGTTCTCTCAACAGTCAAAAAAAGTATGCATTACAGCAACTCAAAAACTTACATAGCTTACACACTGCCTAACCCAAGATAAAACAATAACAACAAATGCACCGCGTGTCTGAATTCAACACTAATTTGTATGTGTGCTTCTTCAATCAATGTAGCATTGTCAAGGCTAGCCAATTTAAGTCATAGGCAAGTGTCACTTGTGGCACTTTCTGACAGAAACAGTCAGTATGCTAACGGTTAGCTGTCGTGCTGAAGAGAGCTCCATGAGGCTTACCCCTTCATCAAGTACCTGGCAATAAATATTCTGTTCATGGCATTCGTGTTGTTGAAGCGTGCGCTCAGTAGGTGTGCTAAGCAGTGAAATAATTGTCCCCATTCTGATGAAAACATCTATAGTGTGTCGTAATTGCATACATGTGCGTGCACATGAACGTGTCCTGTTGGGGATTTGAAAATCTGGCAACCCTACCTTATACTGCTGGAGAAGACAAGTTACTATCTGAAACACATCCATCAAAGTTCAGTGGCTCTTCTCAGAGTTCCAGGGTTACCATGTTACCACATTCTTTCTCATATCCTATGTTCTATAATAGGCTCTGTAGGATGAGGTAACATTGCCCCATAGCTGCACCTCTGCGTCCACAAGAGCATTGACATCACCAGTGGCAATGTGCTTGTCATGACCATGTCCGTGCAACAATCTTGACTAAGTGCAAGAAATTGAGAGTGAAATTTAGTTTCTTTCCACTATGCTACATGTATGTAATAGCAGTAGGTAAATCTTCTTACAAATTAAACCTGCATACCAGGAATGTAGTATACCAATAGTGTTTTACCTACTCAAAGGAAGCACAAAAAAAGCAACATTGACATATCATCACTGCATAAAGAATTGCTAACTGTAGCCTACACATCCAGCAGACTTGGTACAATATTTCTTTAGCGTCATGTTTCTGACCACGACATGAATTTAAGGCCAGCATTCACTCTTGCAACAGTGTGACTGGTATTCTTTTCACCTTATGAGTCTTTGTGTGAGTCATCATGGCAGGTCTGCATTAGCTTTTAGGGTAAGTAAGTAAGTAAGTAAGTAAGTAAAATTTATTTATATAGCAGCCAAAAAGTTCATTTCCACCCCTGGGTCCAACCCATGACTTCTGAGTACTCATAGGTCGGAACTACCATATGTTGATGGGCATCACAAGACGGTCTCTAGTTTTAGCTCTGGTTACTATATGGCTTTTTAGTGGCTAAATGACCTCCTATGTTCACCAGCTACCATAGTTGCTAGCTTTCTCTACTGTTAATTTCTGGAGGGTTTATTGGAACTTTTTCACCACAAATAGCTGCCTACTGCTGCTGCAGGAAAGAGCGGGGATGAGAGCGGTGAGTAGCTGTGGGCCATAAAACCAAAACAATGAACTCAGAAGATGCTAAAACAATCTGAGTAGCTGAGGGAAACTGCAGAGTCAGGTGGTAATTATCTCAGGGTTTGTTAATATCAGTCCTTTCACACTGAATATAAAGCAGCATTAATTCAGCAATTATTTAACTCTGTGAATGAAACATAATAAGCTGCCAATCTGAGTATTTTTTCCCCAAACAACAATAACCAAATAGACAGAAGACTGGATGATTTGCTTTTTAGCTGAAGGCTTGAATGTTAAGACTGAGAAATTTAGCTCTGTGTAAAATAACATTAACATGTCGTCATTTCTAAAAGTCACTTATCACAGACCATATCTGACAGCTGTTCTAAACACTGACCCGGACATTGAAGTGGCTTAGCATGTGTGTCTGTGCATAGCATGCAAGTGTGGTTTCACCCATTCTACAAGAGTGAAATGCTTCACCCGATCACACATTAAAATATAGACATGTTCAGGCTCTCGCACCTGCTGTGGAAGAAAAGATTTATCAATCACCAGTAATGATTCGGGGTATAGGGTTCTTAGGCGTGAGAAACTGCATCTTTACAGTCCAACTCTTGGTGACAGATGGTTCATCTTGTACCATAGTAGTCTCGCTTGCACACACACACACACACACACACACACACACACACACACACACACAAATGTGCAAAAGGCATGCAAAACATCCACACACACAGTCATGCATCCACACGCATTTAACATTCCGAACTTCATTCTTCAGTTGTTACTTTTAAGTTTTGAAGGTTCACGATTATCACACCATCCAGAATGTTCATCCACATACAGTATCTCTCATGCTCTGCTATACCTATAGTATTTTGCACCAGATTAAGTTAGCAACTGGTCAGTGTTAGCCGGTGAGCTAACAAGCAGCCTTTCTGATGTGGGCTGTGTTTTTACCTGACGTCATCTGATTCTGCTTGACCTGAGAGGCTTCAGCACATAAGACGTTTGTGTTGGAGTCTGTGTTGTGCTGGGAGACGGTTGTTTTGTGGTGTTAGTGGACTGTATTTGATAGCTGCAGGTCGGCAAGAGGTTCGGGAGCGTGCACAGGGCTACATCCCGACCTGATACTGTCACATCACCAGCAGAATATCGGCTGTTGCAAGCTGTTGTTCATTTCTAAGCAAAGTTACAGCCCGTTGACAAAAAAGGGAGTAAAAATGTGATTTATTTATTGAAAAATAGCTATAGCCTCTTTAAATATCTTCTTTAAGCTCAATGTTAAATAGGTGAAATGAAATAGTAGGACTCCATGCCTGTTAAAGTGGCAGACAGACAACTTTATTAAATTCACTTGTGAGCCACCACAGGCTTCAAGGGAGCAGTAACTTTTCAAATGTGAGCTGTAAAATTTAACATGAGTAAATATGTAAAGCTTCCGAACCATGGACCAAAATAACATACAAGGCTCTTACTGGAGGTGTACCATTTAAACCAGGCCTCCCAGTATTTTTACAGGCTGTCAACAGGACAGCATGAGATGTAACAAAGTATACCTTCAAAAACCCCTACAAATCTCTTTAATAATATAAGATAATATAACATGCACTGACTTAATGACTGTCCATTGCATGTACAAAGAAATTGAAGTAATAATAAACAGTAATCATAGATCACTAAGTTGTGTATGTGTAATGTACTACAAAATACCTCTGATGAAATGTGTATGTACAGCACTCTGATGGGCAAACGAGGGGAGGGGGTCACTGGGCCTTAATATAGAAAGGTTAGTAAGTGGATGGAGTGAAGGAATGGGGTTTACAGCAGTGCTAGTGTTGATGGAGTGGGTGAAGACAGGCTGCTAAGATATGGTTTCAGATGACATGCCACTTCAAGGCTAGAGCGTTCTGCCTAATAGAGTTGTACCCTTGTAATTTTGTCTTTAATTTGCTCTTGTATAATTTACATTTTCTCTTCTATTCTTACTTTAGTTGAATGTGTGTTGTTGTCTATTTTTCCCCTTGTCTATTTATCTCCATTTATGCCTGTCCTTGTGCTGCTGCAACAAACCTCAGACCTTATTTAGTTTTGTATATTTAATATTATTATACTTGCTTTAATTGTAGACAAAAAAATTTAGATAAGTAATACATTGATAAATACAAAGTTTATAATAATAATAATAATAAGTTGTTAGCTCCAGTGACAAAAAAAATAATAGTTTAACAAGGGAAACTTTCAGTACTCCTTATTGTTGCAACCCTGTGAATAAAAGGCTCTGCCTGATGTGTGCCTGACTCCCCACGGGACCTTTGGGACCTGTCTTCTCTGTGATGACGTATAGAGCGTTAAGTAAGTATCTTGGTCCTGGACTCAAATATTTAGGATAGTCATGGACATGGCTAAAATGAGAAAGTAGATTGACATCTGAATTATCCAAAAAATTCTAAACAGATCCAAAAAGATTCTGTGTAATTTTGATCCACATACTAATCTAAACCCAGAAAAAAATCTAAAAAAGGAACAATAAGTGTTGTGGCTGACTAAAACTGATGCGGACTAGTGCTGACCTGACAGTGTTTTGGTCACTAATAATATAATGCTACTAATTCAAGGGCATCTTTTTTTAGCCATGGCTCTAGGGATGGCAATGTTGGTCTGTTGGTCAGTCAGTTGGTCTGTCTGCCACTTTGCTCCAGAGAATATTAACAGAAAATATATCAACGACAAATGGGTAGAATGACATGACATTTGATGCTGGCATTCATGGTACCCAGGTGATCAGTCCTAATGACTTGGTCCTGCACCACCAGCAGGTCTGAGGTTTCACTTATCCTGTGAAAGCAACATCTACGAGATGATTGGCTCAACATTCAGTACTTTTTTTTTAAGCCTGACTTTTTCAACTACCGCTACCATCACATTGGAGCAATGGTGGGAAGGTCCATCCTCATTTAATTACTGGCTCCACTGTATTTGGCACTGTACTGGGACTTGTTGTTTTAACCACTGTAACAGAGAGCAGGGATCATGTTGACCAGAAGCTTTGCAGTTGAAATTGCTTTGTTAGATGCATGTTACTAAAGAAAAAAAAAAAGAAGGTGGTTAATGAGGCTTCAACTTCCTTCATATAGTATTGACTCTGATCAATCTCTACCAACATTAACAACTTAGGGAGAACACCCAAGAACAGCATCCAGTCATAGGTCCTAAGGTCCTAAGGTAATAGCCACCATATCCCTGATGTGTAGTTTGGAGGAAGCGTAGGTAGCCAATGGCATAACCCAAGAGCAAACAGGTTGATGAAACTTGGTGCTTTAATGGTTACTGCTTAATGGTACTGAATGTATTTTCTAATATTTCTACTTCTAAGGCAAAACCTCTCCAAAAGCCTAACTGGGACAAATGACAAATTGAGCTGTGATAGCAGCACAGGTGGCTGGAGGCAGAACGATATGATGACTGGTAGGCTGTCCTGGTGGGTTTACAGAAGCTATGTTCAGGATGCATGTTTTATGACTCCTCATGTTCCTGCCAAGGCAAATATCAAACAATGGA
The DNA here is from genome assembly GCA_029875015.1 of Lepomis gibbosus. Taxonomy (NCBI): domain Eukaryota; kingdom Metazoa; phylum Chordata; class Actinopteri; order Centrarchiformes; family Centrarchidae; genus Lepomis; species Lepomis gibbosus. Next base: position 1,408 of record JAPMOB010083770.1, on the reverse strand, counting down.
ATGAGGGGCAACGACCAGAGGGGTCACACTAGAGTCATGTTCCAACATGAGCTCTCTCTCTTTCCTCTCTTCGCCCTCCAACTTTTTTTTTCCATCTGATGAATCCAGAACAGCACCCACACAATGCTGTTCTCCCAGGCTTACAGCAGGCCCTGTAGCTGGTGTTAATTTAGCTAATTGTGTGGTATGAGGCTGAGCCACCGCTATGCCTGTCCAGTTATTCCCATCATGGGGTAACAGGGTGGCGCGCAGATTCCGTAGAGATTTTACAGGGAGCAGAGCTTTGGAAACAACACGGTGGCTGTAATCCCCGGAGGACTTCCAAGTTGCTGGATACGGTGTGTTGTGTTTTGTCAACAACCACTGTTGTAGTAGAGTTGTGTCTTGTCTGGTGTGGTGGATCTCTAAGAATAGCATGGTACGGGAGCTGATATTCTGTCAAGTTGGCTGGGAGGAGTGTGGCAATACTCTGAGGGAGGTGCCAATATAAGCAAGCAAGGTGTCAGTGACTGAAACTCAAAAACTCTTGATTTTGAGCTTGACAATTTGCTTTTTACATTAGAAATAGAAGTTGACAAAACCATCTCAACTCATGGTCCACTCTCACTTGTCCTGGAGATTTTAACACTTTTAGAACTCCTCATGGCTTGGTTCCAGACCTATGAATTACTGTCACTCTCTCTGATTTATTCAGCACATAGCACAACTGTCCTTAAATAAGTTGTACAGCCTTACAGCCAAAAGAAAAATACAGCAAAGCTTGTTAACCATCCCCTTGCGTGTCGTTATTCTTTCGCCTCTTTTTAATTCTGCTTTCAAAAATATTATAGTGATTGATTATATCCATGATGAATACTCATACAAATATAGTTGTTGTTAATCAGATTTTGAAAATAGTATTTAAGGATCCCTTCAATATAAATGACTTTTTAATTTCTGTATTGATGTTATATTACTACAGGATTTCCCCTCTGATTCTTAAATGTGTGGGTCTGTTGCCCAGTGAAAGACTTCCAAAGCTTCAAATATCAGATGCTAAGGGCACAGCTCAGTGCCACTGTCGTAAAAAAAACCAAACAGCTGAAATGTGTCAATTGTGACATTTTTTACAATAAACAGCCACAGTCATGGCTATTAGATGACACTGTAGCTCATACAGCAATGGTCAACTCGCTACCACCATCTTTGAAGGTCACAGCGGGTTGTTCAGAGTACCTATTTACATCATCTGCTATCTACACCCATGAAAAATAGTGATAGAAAAATGCACATTCAATTTCAATTTTCAATTCAATTTTATTTATATAGCGCCAAATCAGAACAACAGTAGCGCTTTTCATGAAGAGCAGGTCTAGACCGTACTCTGAAGTTATTTACAGAAGCCCAACAATTCCCACCAAGAGCAAGC
>JAPMOB010083741.1:0-12632 GCA_029875015.1 Lepomis gibbosus | reverse complement strand
TTTTCAGCTAAGTGCAGAAGTTAATGACACTTAAATAAAATGGTGACCTTGGCTGAACTTTATCCTAAACGAGTTCTCACTCCCGTGTTGTCACGTATGGACGCATCAGGTTGTAACGCACTGAGGGAAGCCCTGTCGCATCACGTTTGAACACTAAAGGCAGGTGTATGATGTTTAACAGAAAAGAGTAAGGAGGAGCTGGATGACAGGCCAGAACCCAGACTCTGAACCAGATGACCAAAAAAGTAAAACCCCGCAAACCTGTACGGAGGATAAGCGGTTGACGAGGGATGGATATTTTATACCGGACAGTACCGAGATATGATTTTTGGTCCATATCGTACCTACTGATTTTAACTCAAAACGTGATCTTTTTATCTAAACCTAACCAAACTGCAAAGTTTCACAACTTTTACAACGTGCCACTTCAAAATGGCGATCACAATGTTTTAATTTGAAACTCTAACCGGACGTTGCATATTTATTGTCACTAAGAAGTGGTTCTCAAACAGTTTAACTGGATAAATAAAGGTTAAATAAAAAAATTTTAAAAAAGCATTGCTAACTTTCCTGCGGTTAACGTTAAAAAAAGGTTTCCTCAGGATCTTAACCACGTGTAGTTTCAGTGTAAATCCAAAGCTGTGTAAGGTTTTCTGGTTTGATTTAACCCAAATCCAGGTGATTCTGGTCTTTTGACGGAGGAAAAGGCGCAAGTTTAAACCTGCCAAAAAGGAAACGTCTCTGGGGCTACACGCTCACAGCAGCTCTGCAGCTCTCAGGAGTTCAGCACGCTGTTGAACCGGAGTTTAAGGTCTCATGTCCGAGCCAGAGATTAAAATCTGCTCTTTTTATTGCGGTTAGAGTTACACAATCGGGTGAAACACACACCAAGCCTAACCAACACGTGTGGAGGAATCAGATCTGCACGCTGAGATCAGTTCAGGCCCGAACATGTGAAACGGCTTACTGAGATCATGAGAACTCACATACACTCGTACATGCACCAGTGCAGGGGCCTGTGGGTCGTGTCGAGGGCCCCAATAATAGCTCCAGGTTACAGTAAACCACATTTCCTCTTTGATTACTTCCAGAAGCTTCCACAAGAGGCCAGGAGTCCAAACCAGCAGCAGAGGCGAGAGAGAAACCTCAAGGTTCAAACCAGGTTTCAGGTTTTCACCTGACCAAATGATGACACGTACGACGTCCGTAACAAGTTGCAGGTTTTACATCTCTGGGGTCGGGCCCCCTCAAACGGGGTAAGATACTGTGTTAACTGTACTGTAACATTTCTAAACCAGACCACATGCGCAGGGAACATATTTTTAAAAGGATCTCAGAAGGGAACCCCTTCTCATAGACGTTAGAGTACCACATGCAAAACATCTACACATATATTTAAACAAATATAGTGTAAATCACGTTTACAGTGTAAAAAAAAGAAGTCTTACAGGATAATTTCTAAATATACACAGCATTATATACTACTAATATATTTATGAAAATATTTACATTTTTATATTTATAGTTTATATAATTTATATGTTGTAGTTGTATTATATAGTTTTATAGTATATTGACAATGTATTTAGAGTGTACCTGGGATGTACATTGTAATTACTATATATTTACAATATATATAGTGTATTTAGAGTGTTCATAAAATATTCTGTTTTCACATCATGTATGTTCAAAGTGTATTTACAGTTTTTCTGTATGCTGTGTTTCACTTTTGCACACCCCATCTGTAGAAGCTGTACAAGCAGCACACACACACACAGTCGTGTTTCGACCAAAACCACTTGCCTAAACCCAACCCCCACCCTGAACCTTAAACCATGTCTGCACCCTAAGATGGAATGATTTACGTTATGAGGCATTTTGTCCCCGTAAGGAAGGTGAGTCCCCACAATGTGACTGTGTAAAGAGAGGCAGCGAGAAGGCAGCGTCACACACGGATAAGAAGAGACGACAGAACATTTGTTTTTTTAGATTTGACCTGTGGAGAACACACGTCGGGGTCTTCTCCTGCTTTGCTCGAGCTGATCATTCAGCTTTTTGTCTATATTGCTTCAGTTTTTTTCTTAATAATAGAGGATGAAACCAAACAGCAACACGTAGGAAAATCTGTAGAGAAAGGCCGCTGTAGAAGCTCTGACCTCGCTGTCTTATCAAGATTATATCAAGTTATAATGTCTCACTGCTCGGCCTCTCTCTCTCCCTCCTCTTCATCACGCCTCAGACAGTTTATTGCTCCCTGTTCGGACTTAACACAGTGTGAAATTAGTTTCTAAAGAACAAGACCGACGTGCTGTTATATCTCCTTTTTATCTCGTGTTGTTTAATTGAACTGGAGCAGCGCAGCAGAGCTCAAACTGTGAGTCATTACAAAGGCAGTCACGGCTTCTCGCGAATTCTGTCCCACCAAGTAATTTCCTTTCACCTCCACTGAATCAAGGTGGAGGCTCGGATCCAGACACTTAGATCTCAAAAACCTGGACACGTAAAACCAAAAGTATCTGCTTGGACAGACGCCGTGGGAGAACATCTGTAACGTTTAAACAGACACACACATTTACACACCTGCAGAAAACGAGCACTAAACGTCGTGGTGGCCTCGATAGTGAGCAGCTGAGCGAGTGACTACACTTTATTTAACCTTAATGAAGAGCAGTGAAGCTTCAGTGTGAGTGCTCTGAGGGGAAGACATCGTGAGAACAGGACACGCATGGTGGACATTTACACTACAGCTCAGTGCTGACGGGCCGCGGCGAAGGACGTATTCAGATGCTTCAGTAAAAGAACCAACAGCACAACGTAACAATACTCTGAGACAAGTAAAAATACATCAGGAAAATGTCCCTGTGCTGCTTCTACTATGATATCATCAGATTATTATTCCTCATTAATGTGAAGCAGGATGTTTCTGCTCATTTTGAAATAATGATTATTTTCGTTTTGCCCAAAGTGACCAAACCTCAACATGATTAACAAACATTACAGTTTTTACAATGATTCAGAGGAAAAGCAGCAAACATGTGAGAAGCTGAAACCATGAATTTTTTTTACAGGAAAAATCAAACAAAATAGTTTGGCAGTAAATTTTCAGTAAATCCACTGCTCTCTGAGCGCACAGACCAGAAAAAAATTTGCGCCCGACACCGTTTGCGTTTTTTTCCCATTGTCCAATCGAATGAATGGTCAGTTGTGCTGACAGAGGTTTACATTTGCTTGGATTGTGCGGAGACTGCAACAGGCCGTCCCCGCCTTAAACCGAGAATCATTAAGACGAAGCTCCTGGACCAGCTGGTGGGCTGCTACCGGCGGGGTCTTCTCTTTCTGAGGGTCTCATGTGCCCACACAGATCTCCCTTTCCCTCTCGCCCTCAAACTGCGCCAGAGCAGGCGACAGAACAACAAACAACACAGACCTGTGATCAAGTTTCTGCTAATATGACTCATTACCTAGCGGCAAACCAAAGATTAGGCCTACAAATCGCTGGCGCTAAAATCTGTGATTAGACTAAATTTAACCAAAAACAGGCACCGCTGTGCGCCTAGTGTTTTAGAACCTGCAAAGCGCTTTCCGTCTGTTTTCCGCCTTATTTGTCTGTGGCGTTAGCGGTTGGCATCACCGCCATCTGCCGGATTAAACAGTGCAAAATATTTACTGTGTCCGCCCGAAGTGATTCCATTCACAACTATAGTCCCTCTAATTATGTTTAAGATTCTTTTTTTTCTACTTTTGCGTCTAACCTGGGGGTCCTGACCCCTAGGTTAAGAACCGCTGCACTAATAATTGATTAATCGACTGTTTCAGCTGTACTTGTAAAAACGTTTGTGGAGTTTAGTTTAAAACATATTTTATAAACTTGTCGTATGTTTTAATTCATAAAGTAACTAAAGCTGTGCGAAGAGTCTAAGTTGTACTTCAGTACAGTACCTGATTAAATGTGTGCAGCGGCTGGACGGGTCAGCTAAACAGGAGACCGCCATGTGTTCCTTATTTCAAAGCAACAGTCAACATTGTTCTGTTACCCTCAGTCGCTCCCTGACCTTTACCAGGTGGTTGTCATAGTAACTGTGATAACAAAGCTCGGCTAACTTGAATGAGGTAGTAGTTTTACCCCAAACAGAGATGTTTTCTTCAAATTTAACCACGTAGCTTTTGTGCCTGATCCCACGAACGCTTAAACAGGTTCAACGTTGTGCTGCTGCTAAAGGGTCAGACGGCCAAGAGGTGACTTTGTCAGGGTCTCTAGTGACTACAGGTGTTTGTCACTATTCTTTAAAAACTAAATTAAAGAGATCGTTATCATGTGTTCAGACAGTTTATTTGTCCAGGTCCGTCTCGTTCTGTAGTTTCCTCCTCTGCTGTCAGTCTGTCCAACGTTTCTCTCTTGTGAAACTAAACTGAAGTGATTTAATGTGTATTAGGAGTTAGGTGTGGCTCCTCTCAGGGATAATGAAGACCGGCTTCGCTTGGCTCCTCCAGTTGGCTGCTGGAAACTGTAGATATCAAGAAATTAGATGCAGGTGACTTCTAGAAGGACCCAGCGCTGATTTCCAATCCAGGAAAACGTCCCTGTTTGTTTCAGGCCGAACTGGGTCTGTCTTTATTTACTGAAAGCACATTCGGGGTTAGTTGAGAAGGTCTTTAAAATAAGAGCAGAAACAATGTTTTCTTTGTTCTGGGCTCATTTAAAACCAGAAACACATGACCAACAGCAACAAACAGAATCAACACAGCGACACAGTAAACAGTTACAGTTGCTGAAGATATAAATAGATAATAAAGCTGTTAAATCTCCCGGGGGAATGAAAGACAAACATGCTTCGATTGACAGCTCGTACACACTGACATTGAATAAACCCTGAGGGCTGACATTAAACCGCCTGCCTGGTTACCTCGTTTCATGACAGTAGCACCAACGACAGGCTGAACAAACCCACTCTTACCAACGCAACCAGATATTCATCTCCACTTATAGAACAGAACAGAGGCACGGCTTTGATTAATCCGATTTACGGGCTGAAAGAAGACATTAATTAAGACACATCAAAGAAACATGCTGTCATGCTAAAGAAGAATTATTAACCTGGAAGCTAATTATCATCTTTTGGCACACAGGAAGGATTCCAGCAGCGGCGGCTGAACGTGTCTCCTCCTGCATGACTGGGCGCGAGTTCGCACTGGAAAGAGTGTTTGGTGAAGTGTTCAGATATTCCCTTCTGCTCCCTTTGGGCCACATATAATGTGACTAAATCTGCACTTTGTCTGCACTAAAAACGTACAAAAAGCAGAAAACGCCTCGATGTGCACGACGTGACAGCAGCTGCTTGACGGCTGACGCTCGGTTTAGTGATTGATTGTGGATTAGACGGTTATCAGAAGCAGCTCACTCTGCCGCCACGGTGAGTGACACTTTAACCACCTCTGTGTTTGTACTCAGATCTCAAACAGCTGATGATCTGTGACGCCACTTTAACAACACTGTAAAAGTGCTCCGGGCGTCTGTGCGCTGTAAGAAATGTCCAAGTCATGCTTTTAAATTTCTGCTCAGTGTCTTGCTGAGGTTGTGTTCAGGTCGATGTGAAGTGTTTACTCCTGATTTACTGATCACACCACTGTGTGAAAAACCAACCTGTTCTCACTCTGGACGCATCAAGAGCGTCATAGTTCAACGCACCGAGGGAAGCGTCACCTTGGAACGGTTTGATGCCCACTGCGATACCACCATTGTGTCCCTGAGTAAGACCCTTAACCCTTAGTTGCTGTAAGTTGCTTTAGATAAAAGCGTCAGCTAAATGAATAAATGTAAAGGTAGGTGTGCGATATTTAACATTTATCAAATAAGGAGGTGGTTGGGATGGACGGTGGTGCAGAAGCCGGACTTTAACCCAGGAGATTTTCCCGTGAAGGAAAAAAAAAAGTCAACACTGACAACTTCTGTCACTTAACTTGCGTAAGTTAAGTGACGTTTTAACCCAAACCATGATGTTTGTCTCAAACTAACCAAATAGATTTGGTGCTTAAACCTAACTGAATTGCAACATTTCACAATGTTAACCACTCGTTTTATTTTGAAAATCTAACTGGATGTTACATATCTATTGTTGCTAACTTGATCGCAGAGCTGTAAACCCAGGGTGTTAAAAACTGACGCCAAGCTGTCTCGACCAAGCGTCCATATGTGACGAGTTGGGAGTGCGAACGTGTTGGAAAAACACAGGATCGCACAGCAAATTAGTTGAATGCTGCCCAATGGTCAACCCTGTCTCCACACAGGAAGCTTGAAACCCACAGATTTACAACTCTTTAGAAATTCTTTCTTCGTGCCGTATCTGCACGGGAACATATGCTCATGGTTAGACTCCGGAAAATGCCTGTAAAAAAAATACAACCCACAACGAACATTAAATGCAGATGAACTCTAGTCTTCTGCAAGTGGTCCAAGGAAGCAGGAGCGGTGAACCGCCAACAGGGTCATGGACGGCCGAGGATGACTGATGCACGTGGCGAGCGAAGGCGGGCCCGTGTGGTCGGATCCAACAAGCTACTGCAGGTCCAACCGCTGAAAAAGATGATGCTGGTTCTGATTGAAAGGAGTCCGAACACACAGAGCCTCGACGGGTCAGGACTGTTTTGAGAGAGACCTACACAAAGACCAGCAGGAGAATGAGGGGCGACGTGATCCAGCAGCACTCTGCATTCACCAATCAATTTCGTGCGAGCGCTCAGTCCTAATAGATCAGCTTGTGATTTAGTCTCAACCGAGGTTATACACAGCTGTCCTGCATCTGCACAGCTATGCAGGTTGTGGATAAGCATCAGGAAATAGACGAACGAGCTTCACCCTCGTGGAGACGGAGGATTAAATGATTGTCGCTGTGATAACTTTCTGTAAGTGTGAACAGCTGTGGAGTGTTTTTGGTGTCTGATAAGCCATGAAACTCATCGGTGAAGCAACTCTGCGTGTTGGCAGCAGAAACACAGCATGAGCTAAATGTTGGAGGACTATCAGACTACAGTTTTCTCGGTCAGATGCACAGCGTGCTGTCAGCTCTTTAATATCAGCAGAAACAGATAGTTTTGATAAGAGACACAGACTCTACAGAGTTTCTGTTTGAGGCAGATGTTCTGCTCTGCTGTGTCTCACAGGAGAGTCTCTCGGGTGTTTCTTCATCTGAATGTGAGAGCTTTCTTTTTGCAGTGTGCGTCGTTATGGAAATGAAAACAGTGGAAAGATGCCAGGCCGGGTTCTGTGGAAGATTTCCAGGTACGTTATTTCCATAAAACTGATGTGGGGACACCAGTTTGTCTGTTTCTCTGTCTCAGATTCTTTCTTAAGACAGTCTGAGTGGAGCTGATTCACCTCAGGGACACATCAGGACCTCACATTTCTGCCCCAGTAAAATGAGGCCTCAGCAGAGTTACGCTAATAAAGTTTATTTCTTCCAAGTTCACAGTCTTTTTATTAGGTATTCTGTGTTTGAAAGCCTTCAGATGAGGTTGTATATCCTTTCACCAGCCTCACATCAGTCCTGAGGCCCACAGAGGGTCGGTCTCGTGTCAAACTGAGTGCATTGTTCACATTTAAATACCTTCTTGTATCCGTGTGTCATTATTTTATAAATAGAAGCTTTAGTTTATATTTTGAGCTCTCAGTCCAGATGGACTGAGGTTGTGTCCGACATGTTGTGTCTACCTTCTGCTGCTTCTTCAGCTCAGGTTTCATTTTGAGCTCTGCAGAAACACTGAAACTTGATCTGGTCAGAGGGCCGGCGTGGCGTCTGGAGGAGGAGGAGGAGGACATATAGATGCATATCGCTGCTGTTGGAGGAAAACCTCAGACCAGAAATCCTGCTGGGTGTTTTCCTTCCTTACGTTGGTGTCCTGATACTCATGAAACCTACATCTGTGAAAGAAATATCAATCCTGGCTTATCAGCTCCACAGTCTAAACTCACCATTGATGTGTTTAGTTCAGCTCAATCACTCACAGCACGCTTAAAAAAAGCTTCCAGCTGCTGAGTTTAGAGAAGCAGCTGGAGAAGATTTGAAACCTGATTCCTGCAGAGAGCGAGCGAGAGAGCACTGTGTTTATATATGAGGAGCTTTACAGTGAGACTAAATCCTCGGAGTGCTGCAGATGAACAAACCCGCGATCACATACTCTATAATGGGGCAGGAGTCCAAACACGAGTCCGAGCCCGCGTCTCTTACGCTGAGACATCTCACACACCTGCCAGCTCTCCAGCGTGTTTGTGCTGACCTTGAGCGTTGCCTTTACCTGGTCGCTTTTCAACGTGGAACCAATTACATGACAACTGCGTGTGATCTAAAAGCAACCTGTGAAAGTTTCCTTCCATTTAACCCTTCTTGAGTCTTGACTTCACATGCGTCTTCTTTTCTGAAGAGGGGTTGCTGCCACTGCGGAAATAATGATAATCAACTTTATTGGCCGCATGCAATTTCGACACAGTACCATGCATGCAGAATTAGTTCCTGTCCTAATTAAGAGCAGTGTGTTGCCGTTGTGCAGCACACGGGGAGCAGTTAGGGGTTCAGGGACTTGCTTAGGGGCCCATTCGACAGTGATCTGTGCTGGACTCAGTTCCAAGTCCACAGACTGAGCTAATGAGCTAATGCAAACCCCAACTTGATACTTAAACGTTGCTAGGCTTGTTTTAAACGTTGCTAGGCTTGTTTTGCAGGCTTCCACTGCAAGCTGGCGCACGTTGGTAATGTGAGCACCACTTGCACCACTTATCCTCCACCTATCGTGCCGTCCTTTCATTTCTTCCCAGGAGAGTGAACAAACACTTACATGTGGCCGACATAACAATGCCAACAACCATACCAACTGTCGTTACAACAGCCGGAAACACTGATAAGGAGCCAGCAGAGGTTAAATAACTGGGACTCCCTGTCAGTCAGTCAGAACTGAAGGAGCTTCTGGATGAGAGGCGAAACGTCTTCAAGTATCTTAAAGTACCCGCCTGCCCTTAATTTCAACCTTCCTTGGATAAGAACGACCTGGATGCTCTTCACAGACATGACGTGAGCAGTGTTTGTAGCACTGATCATGTGCAGACTTACAGTTTTACAGGGAAACATTCGTCTGTCTTCTGATGATTGAAACTGTCCTACATCTCCAGTCAACAGATCAGTGCCCTCCTAACAGTTGTTTTCACGGACAGAGGTCATGGGGGCAATCACTTCAAGAGGCAGCGAGTCTGTCCTCGCCTTTAAGTGGCGTGTTGAAGTGTTGTTGAGCCTGAGTGAGAGTAGAGCAATCAAACCACCGCCGCTAACTTTTACCAGCATCCATCTGGAAGATATTGACGTACATTAATAAAAAAAAAAACTTGCAGCAGGTGTATGCATATGTTCTGAAGATTTTATTATTTATCTGATCTCTGCATATGAAATCAAACATCACAGTACCTTTATTTATTATTTACACAAGCCTGGTCCCGGAGAAACCATTTAGTCACTGTACATTACAATTAAGCTGACTCAGCGATATCACAGCAACCATGTGACCCAGTCCGACCCCAGACATAAACACCAACATGCGAATGAACAGTCGGAGAAAGAAATCCTAATGAGAATGTGTGGGCCGGAGACAGACGACAGTGATGATCTTCTCTACTGCAGCACAGATCCCACAACGCCATGATGTAAGAATCTGTAATTATCACCGCCAAGAAGGTCTGTTGGTTAGCAGGAGTTCGCAAACCATCAGTAACAGGTTTATCAAGATTTGGTGGAACGTTAGGCCACGAGTAAAGGACGCCTTTTTTATTTAAGGACGCCTGTTGCCTTTCCAAAGCACTTTACGTTTTTCTAAACTGTGAGGTGTAAAAGTATACTATTTCCGCTGGGTTCCTTGGCTTTGTTTGGTCTTAAGATGTTTTACCATTTAGATTATTCCTTAGATTTCTTTAAAATAGCTTTGTCCAGTCTTCACCACTTTTTGTGATATTTACCATAAAGGGGGCAAGAACAGAATTGTATTGAATAATTTAGGCGAAAGAAAAATCTGCTACAGGCGATGACAAAGAACCACAACAGAGATTTTTTAGCATGGACCGACAACGAGGTGGAACAGGTGCTGAAAGTAACCCGGGAGTACAAGGCGACTGTGGTGGCAGAAAACAGACTTGGGAGTCGTCGCAAGGTAAATATGGCGAAATGCACGGTACAAGTGTTATTTGCTATTTTGTTATTTAGTGTTTTCAAACTTCTCCGTTTTCACCTGTACGCACTAAGAAACTACTAACAGGATTTATAAAAAGTCAATTTCAATTTCTCCATTTTAGGTACTCAGATTATTTTTAGTCTGAACGGGAGCAGTATATGAAGCGAAAGGGCTGTGTTTTAAACCGAAAACATAGTAACATATTTAGATGACCTTTAGATGAGTTTTTAGTCCTTTTGATATTCCATACTTTTTTTGTAACTGTCATATCCGTGTTGGCTCGACCAAATCTGCCTAAAACTGATGTAAGTCTTGAAGATACTGTTCAGTTACAACCAAACTTAGATCATGAGTTCACAAACTGTGACCGATCTGGCAAAATGAGTCTCAAGTCCTCCTTGTCGCCCTTATAGTCCCAGACAACAGCTTTCAGACAGTCAGCATGCTCGTCTTTAACTATGTGGATTCAGATTATTGATCCATATTGAAAACATTTTTATGATTAGAGTAATGACTGTGGAGGACTGTGCAGGTCTGACACCTGTCAAACTAACTGCCCTTATATTCTGTCCCTGCAGGACTGGTGACCCTCGATGCAATTACTGATCAAATGTACAGAATAAAGATGCTGCATGTTATGGGGGAAATATTCTAATGTGTAAACTGAACTGTTTTGAAGGGAAATGCTTACCTGTGGCAGTTATCTGCCTTCAAAATTTTCCCCCAATGTTGAACTCCAACACCAACAAAGGAAGCCATTAGTGATTTTTACCTATTCATTGATATAATTAGTGATTAGTACATTTACTACGGTGTTACATCTTGTCTTCAGCTTGTATTTCAAACGACTGAGTTTTTTTAAAATCTCACTGAGACTAACTGGATAAGAAGAGAGGATCCTTGTAGACTGGATCCGTAATATACTCCTCAGTTGAGGAGACACTGAAGGGATCGCTCTCACTCAGACCTTCAGGCCTGCTCTGGATGTTTCCACATTCATTGTGACCAAATCCAAAGTGACATGAAATCCAAATACAGCGGATGGTGGGATACAGATTCTAGTTTGTCATACCCGCCAGCCTCCTTCTGGTTTCAGTCTCTCCAGCAGATGTTGAACCTGGAGATCAGGTCTGGCTCACAGTCGGCATTCCAGTTCCTCCAAAACATGTTGGATGGTGTTGAGGTCAGGGCTCTGTGCAGAGCAGTAAAGCTCTTCACCATTTCTTTATGGAGCTGCTTTGGGTTTCCCTTCATTGGAACTAAGACGCCCAAACCGGGAAAAACAGACCCGTCCAAGAGTACACAAAGAAAGGGTTGTCCACATACTTTGGGCCAAACAGCATATAGTTCTAGTTCATGTTTGACTGTCAGAGACAGTAGGAGGACACCCGTCTTCACTTCACCCTCTCAAAAGTTCAGTGCAGTGTGGATGTGGCCTTTCCTGTCCCAGGCCCCTCCTCCTTCCCCCGAAGCCCCTCCCTCCTGGAGGAGGCGGGTCAGGATTTTAAGGAGACGCTGATGGACGCCCCTTCTCTGACCCGTCTCATCGTCCTCTCTCTCCTCCACGCCTCCTTCTGTTTCCGAACACTCTTGCACCGCTCGCTGCAGCTCCACCTGTTCAAAAAACCCACAGGAGACAGTTTGAAACCGACAAAAGTCCTCTACAATCACACCTTGTTCTCCTGTGTTATTGCGAACTTTCAAAGCTACAGAGAAACAGAGCATTATTAGAGCAAGTATAATTTAAACAAACTGAATTCCATCCTTTTGCATTGTCTGTATTTGAGCTGCCTCGAATTCCACTATTGATAGATTAAATTAAAAGTACTTAAGTTGAGGGTTTATTGATTTTATTTGTTTATATGAAATAAGGTAAAAATAAACTTTATTAATACATAATACAGTAATATTAACTAAATATAAATAAAATAGAGTAGAATAATGGTACAATATGCCAAAAAAAAAGAAAAAAGTACAATATGCACAATCCTACCTGCAGAGGGAGCCCTGCTTTGGCCCCGAGCAGTGTGGGAGAAAACCACGGCCGGAAGATCTTCTCACAGATCACCTGGGGAGGGGACGGAAACAACAGAAAAAGAGATGAGTGAAGAACAGAAGGAAGAAGAAGAAGATTAAAGGAGGAACGATGGTAGGTGGTGAAAAGAAAAGGATGAATGAAGTCAACAGAGATGAAAGTATGAAGAAGGGAGAGGAAATAAATAAATAAAATATATAAGATAGCGGTTCAGAGAAGAGATGAAAAAAAAAGGGACAGCGCAGACGAGTGGATGAAAGAAGAAGAGAACATGAAGAGAGAGGGCAGGAAAGGAAAGGTGAAAAGACAAAGGTAAGTGATCCTGATTTTCGTTATGCAGACGACACCTCGCTTTTAGTGACATGAGTTAAAAAACCAAGCCTCCTTTCTCAGA